>OX439131.1:5598675-5721175 GCA_949318235.1 Ecdyonurus torrentis | reverse complement strand
CACTTGTATGCTTGCCAAAACTACATATACAAAAATATAATAATAATATGTATGTAAAATGTAACAAAAAATATCGAAGAAAAAAAAAAATTATTTAATTTTATATTAACATAAAATTCAAATCAAATAAAGTAGTAACTGTAAAATGTTATGCTTGTATATTTAATAAAATATTATATTATTTAGGTTTTCCTTTAAATTAAGAAAACAAATTTTGGTGCAATTTTTGGTCACTTTATTTGTATGGCTATTAAACGTGTGTGTATATATATATACACCCGCGGACCCGGGTCCGGAAGACCCGCCCAAAATATAGGGTTTTGGCCGGAACCGGATCCGGGTCCGGGTCCGAACCCCTAATATATATTACTCACCCATTTTTCTTTTATTTTTTTTTAGAGTGTAGCGATTTTATCTTATTGTTATTTGCTGCATTAAATAATACTTTAATAAAATACAACATCTGATATGTTATCAATTTAGAAAATATTTCACATTCAGTTTCATTTTAGTACTCGGAATGAAGAAATTACGTAATTTATGCTGCAGTTTGTGTTATTATAACACAAATGTTGCTAACTTGGGAGACAATAAATATTTATGCTATGTTACATAGTAATTTATCATTAAAGCATAAATTATATTGTTATGAAGAAAAAAGAGTTATCATAATTACTACTTGTATTTGTTGTTTGTTTGTTTTTGTATTTGTTTTTCTTCGTGTTTATTTTAATAATTGGAGCTAGCAGACTATAGAAATAATAATTTTATTTTTATACGATAAAAAAAAATCATTGTTAAATATTGAGATTCAAACTAACATAAAATTCATTAATCTGGAATAAAATTGAAATTTCTCCCTTTTTTATCAAAGACAAAATTTGTTAGGTATAAAATGGAGAAAATCTTCAAATATTTATGTTCGTCGAACCCTCATCCCACTCTCCCCTTCCTCCAGTGAGTATTTTTTTTTCTAAGCTATGACAATTTATGTGTCTACTTGTCGACATAAAATAAGGGATGAAATGTACTTAAGAGGAATTTATTTGAAGTCACGTGAAGTCAACCATGATCAAACCCTGAGATCAGATCCAACTTTATTTACCCATCCTATATCTAAAGCTTTTATTATTTGCTTTCACTATAACTAAATTGCTAAACGAGCAGGAATAGGTTGGTTTTTTTTATATCATAAGTTTAATTTTGTATTTAAAAAAATGAAACTTTTCCTCGACAAGCGTAGATTATTGGAATTACAGTATATAAAACTTATTCACATAACGCAACCAGTAGTACTTTAAAACATTATTTGGTATACTTTTAGCGATTAAATTTTTTTTTAAACATCACCACAGAAAATTTTCAAGCCAGTGTAAATGTAAAATTTATAAAAAGTAATTAAATGTTAATGTTTTTGAATTTAATTGTTTAAAGCAAAGTGCATAGAATGTAGTATTAATTACAATGTTTGACTTACAAGTTCGAAGTCATTCAGAGAGAGAGAGAGAGAGAGGTCATGTTCAGAAAACCAAGCTGGAATGCATGCGTGCATACATATAGTCTGCTCATTGCAGCAGAAGAAAATTATTCACTCACCGAATATAGAATCACTTATTTGTTATACTTATACACTGATAAAATATAATTTACTGTATACTATTTCACAGTTCAACTGGCTTAGATATAATTTCAAAAGTATATAAATATATATGCATCATTAGATTTAATGCTTGTATATGATATATTAATTGGAGAAGATTCTAAATTGTTGTTTATTTTTATATTTGAATCACGATATTTATTTTTTATTCTCGCTGTTGAAATACTGTACACATCACACACATTATTTTTATTGGAATTATATTGAATTATATAAGACCTAAGATTAATTTATATTTTGAATACATTAAGAAAAAACTATATATTTTTTTAAAAGCTATAATCGTATTTATTTGTATAAATCGAGCACTCTACATTTTAAATATATAAAAAGGCAATTTTTTTTCTCCGTGTGTTTATAGGAAATTGTAAAGTTCTTGTGCATTCCTTATAGTTTCAGACAAATCCGACTCTCTCTCTCTCTCTCTCTCTCTCTCTCTCTCTCTCTCTCTCTCTCTCTCTCTTTCTCTCTCTTTCTTTCTTTCATCTGTTGCATATTATAACTATAGTTAAGCATTTGAAAGAGATATGCCGGGCTTACATAAAGGAATACAATGTACATAATATGCAAGACAACACCGACTGACTTTATGTACAAAATGTGGCTAATACTTAAATAAAACTTAACTCGTTTAATAGTCGTAAATATTTTCCGTTTTAAACATCGGCAGAGAGAGAGAGAGAGAGAGAGAGAGAGAGAGAGAGAGAGAGAGAGAGAGAGAGAGAGAGAGAGAGAGAGAGAAACCAGTTCGGGGTTAATCATGCATTGTTCCTTTTAAAACAAAAACAATAATACATATATGTATAAAAAATTGCATTGTTTATGTATCACATAAAGATATATACTTTATTCTTAATTAAATGTTTTAAACTTAATGTAAAATATAAATTGCATGTTGTATGTATGTGTATAGTGTACAATAAATTTATTTGTTAAATAAATAATAATATATGTTAAATAAAAATTCTACCTTTTTTTTACCTTTAAGATAGATTAAAATACATATATTAAAAATAGTAAGCCAATGTGTAAATTATAAAATACATAAAGATATATATCGCGCAATAATAATACTATGGTATAATAAACCATGAAAAAACTATAAATACTAATATCTACTTTTTATTATTATTATTGTTTTACCTTCAATCTCTAAACGAGTTAAAAAGCAAATAAAAACATAAAAAATAAAAAAATATTAAAATGCGATAGGATGCGCCTGCAAGTTTCGTAAACTATGTGTACCGCACAACAATCTACTCCAATGTACAACTTTTTAGCCTCTATCTAATACTTTTGTAGGCACATTGACTGCAAAATATCGGTGCTTGTGACTGAAGCAGTGAATTTAGTAACTGAACATTGTTAATAGCCTCTGTCTCTAAAAATAAATTCTAAACAAAAAAAACAAAACAAATAATTTGCTAATTTAGCACACATTTAAAGAATAAAATTACAAAGGTTTTATGTGTATAATACTTACAATAAGACTTTTTTTTATATCACAATTCTTTTTATTTTCTCCTTATAGTAAAACTGAATTAAACGTATAGTAAAAGTAATAAATCTATAATATGTAAATCCTTTATTTGTACTCATGTTAAAAATAAAATAGTGAAACTTTATTTTGCCAACCACAAATTGCGGCAGTGGTAAGATATAAGAAGAACATATCTGTAGAGCAGTAACGATACGAAAAGATACATTCAAATTACAGTTTTGAGGTACATACATATATTATTATGTGTCAATGTCACCCTCGTATTGCAAGAATCCTGGTTAGTGAGTAGAGACACCCTCGAATTGTGGCAGTGGTCAGCCAGTGAGTGAGAGGAACTCGAGTGCATCACTCTTTTCGTTTTAAACAGCAGACGAACGACCTTGGCGAATGTCCAGCTACTCAACATAACGTGTAAACTAAATTTAACAAAAGTTGTGGGGATATTTCCCTCGGCCTCTTGGCCCCGCATCATGTTGTGCTCACCACGGGCGCAAAGGGGGCTAACTAACTAACCTAGCATTTTCTGGCCTCTTTCCTCCACCCCCCCCCCCCCCACCCGTCCTCATTCCGCAATCTTGCACTCGTACAACTTTAACTATGTTACATCATTACAGCCGTGTGGCCACATAGTTTCGCATCTGAAATATACTGCAAGCAGTCTCTGTGCTTAACACGACAAAATATATACCACAGAGCATAAAATATAAGAATCTTTTGTATTTAATTGTAGCATTCTCATTCACGAGTCATATAATGTACAAAATTACCGAGTATAATATGTACTTCATTTTTAAAGTGCATAACTTTTATACAAAAATATATCTATCTGCATCATAAAATATATATGTGTGTAAAGAAATAAAGATTTTAATCTCATAGTAAGTTGAAATATTATGTTATATTATAATGTTGCTTTTTGTTTAAAAACGCATCATTTAAATTAAAATGTTTTTACTTTAAAGTGTCTGTTTAGTAAAAATAACAATATTATTTTTGACGGTTGTTGTATTAAATATGTCCTATTATATTATTATAGTACTTTAAAATGTTGTAACGGTAATTTCATTTTCTGCATTATTTTCTTCAAAATTGTACCCAAAATTGACTATACTTAAACAATGTCTAATTGTTGCAAACTTTTTAGTGATCAATTCGTTGCTTTCCCACATCAAGAAGAAAAAGATTGAAGTAAACAACTTGATCCCTTGTAAATGTTTACAACAATAGAAAATGCTGTGATGCAAGTTAAATGTAAAAATAAAAATCTTGGTATAAAACTCACGATTTACAATAGAATTTTTGTCATCGTTGCATACTAACCAATTATATATATCTAAAAAAATTGTTTTGTCCGAAAAAAAAATCAATAAGCGATTTGATAACTATCAGTTCTCAACAATGACGATGAAAATTCTGTTGCAAGCCGTACATTACATAATGCACACCAAAATAGAAATACAGACAGTAAAATATTATATAAATCAAATTGGAGGCGGGGGGGGGGGGGGGGGGGGGGGGGGGAGAACTATATGAATCAAAGTTCACTTTTTTTTAATATTGTTGTGAATAATTAGTCATGATTGTCATATATTGAACAATGTGAGACTTTGGCCTTGGTTAAAGAATTATCATATTGCATTATGTGAAATAAATGAAATAAACAATGATTTAGTAACATGACCACATGACGTATGAGACATAATTATTATGAGCAATCATGAACTTTATCACAATAATATAAAAAAAGTTACTAATCTCACACTAATTTCCAGTACATAACAAAACATTATATACATTTAGATTCATATTACATGTTTATGCATCATCAAATGCATTAGTGAATATTTCATACGATAATTTCATAACATTTGAGTATGAGATATTATTAATAGTCATTACTGTCATTAGTCATTACACTCTTCATTATTTTACACAGAAATTATACAAATAATGTTTCAATCTGGGGGGAAAAAAATAATAAAATTGAGCTGGAATTCCGCTATTGTTTTTTAAACATTGAGTGTTAATTTTTGATATTGAAAAAAAAAGTGCACTCTTAGAATTTTTTTAAGTACATATTAGATAAAAAATATTATCTGAATAATTAACTTTGGAATTTTTTGCTTTAAATAAATACAAAGATAACAAAATTTTCAAAACGTATTTCTGTTCTGACCGACTCTGCACGATATAAATAATAAAAAACTATACATTATTATGCTTGTATTATATAATATAATTAAATCTTAATTTTGATTCATGAACTTAGAAAGAATGATATATACATAATCACTAAAGTTTAAGGCCAAGGTTTGAGGATATTAATTTGAGGATAATTTATAATTTAAAGCTTAATAGTGAAATTTTAAATATTAGAAGACAAAAAAATTAAAAAGACAAGAAGAAACAAAAATAAATGATTTTTTAATCTATTTTAAAATAAAGATGAAGAAAAATGTATTCTTTTTTCTTGGGATAAAAGTGAGTTTTTGACCTTGCTGAAGGGCATCATTCAGTAAAGAAAAAGAAGAAATAATTAATTTTGCTCTTTCATAGACGCATCAAACTAAGTATCTTGTAATGACATTTTTTTAAAGCATATAAGTGAAGGAAAGCTATTTTAAATTATTACAATATTTTAGAGTTAATATGTTATAATGAGGACAGATGTAATTTTCGTACTTACTTTCGTACATACTTTCAAGTAACTTGGTAATTCAAACTTAAAATAAAAGTTGGCTGCATGTTGAAATAGAAAAAAAATAAAAATAAAAAAATAAAAAAAGCATGCGATCGTAAGTATAAATTGTTGTTCGTGTGTTACGTGCTAAATTGTTCTTACCACTTGAATAATGAAATGCTCTATTTATTTGTTATTATTTATATTATATATATCACAAATCATACTATTGGGTAATATACAAGAATGCGAGAATTAGAGAATTAATTTTAGTTATTAAAAAAAAAATTACTCCTACGTATTTATAAAACAACACGATACAAATGTAATCTCTGTTTAGTGTTTATATTATTTATAGTACTGTATTTGATTTGCTATATACAAAAAGATTTGAAAACATAAGACCTAATTAACTCTCCATGCATTATTAGTTCCTTAATAATATTTCCTTCTTAGCACCATATTTCACGTTAAATCATCTTTCAGTCCGTTATTTTCTAAGAAAAATATCTTAAAGATGTTTATACATAAATCATCTAAATTACAAAATGAGGAAAGTTTTTATAATATAATGTCCCACTTAATAATCTAAAAACTGATATTAATAATGATAAAATTAAAATAAAAAAATTTAACGCAATTTTTTTTTTAAAACTATTAAAAATAGTCATAAAACTATAATAGTATGCAAGAAAGAATTCGTTGAGGGTGCCAAGTAAAAATAATAATAATAACTTTCTTTATGTCTATATAGTATAAAAAAAGTAGGTATTTTCAAATTATCTATTTATAAAATAGTTTATATAAAAATAAAGATAGAGACAGAGTGTTCTTTTATTTCAGGTGTATACGTGCAAATTATGTTCTCACCTCACCTATGAGACGTGCTTCTTGTGTGCCAATACCGTGCTACCATAGTGATCTAGCCCGTGAGTTTGAGCGCCTCAATGCACGGGCCTTGGTCAACATGACGTCACATATTACGTCATTTTGTGACGTCATAACAAAAACTATGCTCGTACTAATATTTTACTATAACAAAGCAAAATAATAGTCCATTACAGTTAATATATTATACTGTATTATGTACAGTACGTATATTATATATATAAGTTATACGCGAAGTTTTTAAAAATTCAAATTAACCTTGTCTAAATACAATAACCTTTATTTATTCTATATCATATACAATGAAATGAATTTTTGAAGTTTCTCATTTCAAAGATTTAAAAATGATTATTTAGATTAACATTTTATATACTTTCATATTTTTACGGTACTTTAAATTATTTTAGAATACGTACACTTAAAAGTACATTTAAAATTATTCTATTTTAATTTAATAAAACGTCTACAAACTTGCAATTCAAGCTCTCTCTCTCTCTCTCTCTCTCTCTCTCTCTCTCTCTCTCTTCTCGTCTTGATGCGGGCTAAAAACTTCACTAGCAGAGTCTATAATTAGCATGCGTACTTACAAATTATAATTAAAGTTTATACTCAAGTGAAACAAAAAATAGACGTTATAAGATAAACCTGCCTGCTTTGCCTGCCTGCCTGCCTGGCTGACTTGAAACTTTGTAAGTCTCTCTCTCTCTCTCTCTCTCTCTCTCTCTCTCTCTCTCATGAACAAAGTCAGCACCTGCTAGCTTGACTGCCTTTAATTCCTAACATACGTTCGTGAAATACGAGAGTCTCATCAACCACAGTTTAAACATTTTTAACATTTTACTTAAAAATATTTTTAAAACAGGTGAATCAAGTCAATTTTATATGACTATCACAAGAAATAGTAGATAATTGTACGCAACACGTACGTAGGTTTTCTCTCTGCAAAGTCTCCCCCCCCCCCCCCCCCCAATCATATGGTAATTAAACCCAATAACAATATTGTAATCTTGATCAGCCTAAAATATATAAATTACTAAACGATCAGAAAATGACTTTCCAAAATAGAAAAAAAAATTGAACACATGAGGGTCCGATTCATAAAACCACCTATAGGTCACCTGGCCACATAAAGGCCTTAAGGAGGTGACGTAAGTGCTATGATGAATCGTTCCCATGGAGAGTACACATTATCACGACAAATTCAAAAAAAGTACAATACTATCAATCGTCCAAGCTTAATTGATATATCGGAATACTTTGAGTCAGAGTTGACTTTGACAGAAAACAAGCAAATACCAGCAAAAAAAAAAAAAAAAAAAAAAAAAAAAAAAAAAAAAAAAAAAACTGCATTTTTAATTTTCATATTATTTAATATATAGAATTAAGTCTCACATAATATTGGTCTCATATTGGAAACTTATAAACTTTAACTTTAACATGTTGATAAATTGAAATGAGTTATTACTATTCTGTGTATAGGACAATAAATAAACGTTGCTTTTGTTTTGATTTAAAATGTAATTTAAATAAATTTTAAAAATATATAAATAGGTTCAGATAAAATTACATAAGAATTCCTATATTTTCTTTTTATGATGAATGACAGTGAAATGACCTTGTGGTTTGGAGAATTTGCAAGTAAATATAGAATAATTTCAATTTCAATTCAATATTTCATAATCAAACGATCTCATTAATTATTTCACATTTTCTTTTCGTTGAAATTAATTATAATTTTCGAGGCCAACACGTTAACAACAACACCAAAAAAAGATAAAAATGCATAAAATATAATTCATCAAAATGCATATTATACAAGTAATATTTAAAAAAAAACTATTTCACCATCTCTTTTATATTATAGTTTTTTTTTTTTTTTTTTTTTTTTTTTTTTTTAAGAGTTGCGTCTGTGCGGCAAACTGCAAAAGCATTGTTTACTCCTCTCAGCTCATCAATCTTTTGACTTTGAATGCATTATAATGTCAGCCGATTTCAACATACTATAAAAAAGTATATTTGTTAACACCCAAACCATCATCATTTGTGCATGTATGTTGCATAATTTTTCTCTTTGCTTATTCACATCCTACATAATAAGCTCACATATATACGTAATTACGCTTCAATTAACCTTGATGCTTATACTTTTTTAAATTAAATATTATAAAAAAATGCTACTGGAAGAGAGAGAGAGAGAGAGAGAGAGAGAGAGAGAGAGAGAGAGAGAGAGACCAAGGAATGAGAAACTGAATGAGAAACTTCATAATTTTTTTTAAATATTTGAATTTTCAAATATATTGATGCACGATTATTTCGGATTTTCCTAATTTTTTTTTATAATATAACATGATTGGCCAGTATAAGAGCTATTTATAGAGTCTATTGGTAAAAAAAATTATAAAAAATAAAAATAATAATAAATTAACATTTAAAATATCGTACGGTTTGGTAAATCACTAAAAATAGTTCTTGTTGCCTCGTTGCACTCGTCACTATTTTTAACTTTATAGAGTTTAATTTATTTCTCATGAACGCTTAGTGGTCATGATGTGGTTTCTTCTCACTGTATTTTTTTTTACCACAAAACCTTTTTAGAGAACTTTTAAACACACAAACCGTGAATATATATAATGTTTCTTTTGACTTTTGGCTTACTTGTTGTTTTATTATATTATTAAAAACCAGATTAACAAAAGTTTTACATGATAAACATATAATTATAGCTTTATTTTGATAGTTTTTTTTTTTTTTTTTTTTTTTTACCTTCTTTCAAACATGAAATATACTGTATTATATTTGCTAAAATCAGCATCAAATTAACGAGAGAACATCAAAATGAGAATAATCAGGAAAAATGAAATAACTAAATAAAATGTTGATCATATGCTTTTCTTATTTTCATTATTATTATTACAAACAGGCAGTATAACAGACAATAAATGGTAAATATTTCACAAAAACTTTAAGAAATTTGGGACCTCTGATTTCTTGATACATAAATTATATTATTCTTATACAGCCTATGTAAAAAAAATTATCAATTAATAGTTTACCTATATGTACGTACAAAGATTTATGTATAAAGAATTTATATCATAAAGTTCGATGACTTCAAGAATCAATAATATTAAAACTACGACTCAGTTCCAATCATTATTAAGTATTTTACGATCGTCTGCGTGCATTTTCTTTTTTTTTTTTTTTATTTATATTTTATGTTGTTTTTTTTAAGAAGAAGAAAAAAATAAAACATGTCTTTACGAGCAACAATAAAATTGAACTTGTTGCAACGCCAGAAATTAAAGCATAATTTTATTCAATGAGTGACAAAATGCACACCTATAATATGTATGTACTGTACATTTAGATAGTAAATTTTTTTCATTATTTTGTGAGTTGCATTGTAATATTGAAATATACATAAAATTATTGATATATTATTCAGATATAATATCACGTTTACAAAATAGATTATAATAATAAATCAATATGAATTGAACATTGTATAACAATGTGATATTGACGTGGCTAAGATAAGAATCTGTAAGGAGGGGCGTGGTAGGAAAAAAAAAAAAAAAAGCATGGGTTCGAGACCTTGAAGTCGCAGACAGAACGTCTGTTGCATCATTCGCAGCACAACATTACTCCGTATTTACTACTTTAACATTAAAAAGTTAAAACGATCTACCACCTCTGATGTAAAGCAGCGAGCTTTAACCCTGGTGTATACAATTTAACGTCAAGATAGACGAGTTGCGTTAGAAAAAACTTTATTGTTTCAATCTTTATGATCAAGTTTTGTTAAAGCTGTGTTCATAAAGCTATTTTTTAAGTGGATATATTGTTAATTATTTATACAAAATAACATGCATTCTTATGAAGCTCACTTAACAATTCCAATTAGAAAAAGCTTATTGTGAACAAGGCATTACTGTAATGCTTTTCTATCAAAGAAAAAAAATTCAAGTTTACAACAATTAAGAAATTTCTAATGCAAGTGATGATTACATTAGAATAAAAAAAATATTGTAAAGTATTGTATTATTTTGTATATTGGTGAGTAAATGCATTAGAAAATGAATTTTAATACTTGAACTCAAAATTAGTTAAAAGAAGTTTTTTTTAAAATAAAATAACTATACATAGGTGTAGATGTATCAAAATGGAACTTTTATTAGAACTTACAAGAAATCTTTAATTTATTTGCAGTTTGATTAAACTTTAAAAAGGATAACAATAACAAAAGTACGATACAATCGATAGTATCGATACAGTTCAATAAGTTTTTTTGACTATCGGAGTTATATTGACTCCTCAAGCACGATTACCTCAATTAGTTTTTTCAGATAATATATATATTATTTTATATAATATATTATAAATAATTAGTGAATAAAATGTAAAAGTCAATTTATTGATGAATAAAAATTCAATTTATTGAAAAGGAATTGCAATGGACAAGTTCTAAATTTAAAAAATAAAAAAAGCTTTGAAATTTTCAAAATTTTCAGATTATGTGCTAAATAACACTGTAAATGAAAAGCAAAAGAAAACCAGACTAAACAATTCTTAATTTCAAAATATACTCAATCACCAATGCATATATTTGACATTGATTGACCATTTTAACGTAAGGTTTTAGAAGTCTAAACGACAAGAAATGTCATTCTTGTAGTTTTAATATTTGTAGTGAGTGAGTGTTAAATCATTCCTAGCACTATATTCATAACTTCCTCTTTTTTTTTCCTTATTTCCAAACACTTAAGTTTAGCTACGTTAGGGCTGGTCTAAAATTATGTTTAAAATAAAATTGTAAACAATTCTTGCTATAGGCTTTACTATTGAAAGCTCAACGTACTGTTTAGTTTATTTTAAAGTGATGTAAATTATGACAATATTCCTTTTTTCTTGACGCCGACGTGTAAACGAACAGAGATGACTAATTTACGATCACTAAAGTTTTCTCTTCTTTATATACTTAAAAAAAAAAAAAAAAAAAAAGTAATCAATATTCAAAGTTTTGAAAACATGTCAAGTTCAGAATAATATTAAAGAGATTGATTACAATAATGTAATTATCTGTATGATTGATTAGTTAGTGATCACATACTTCCCCACTCTATACTTGTAAAAGGAAATAAATTAAAAAATATATAAAGTAACTGGATTCTATACAAAGTATAACAGATTAAAATAACATAATAGAGATATAATATAAAGGCACTTTTTATAAATAATTTACCATATTTTGATGCATCAATTACTGAAATCCTGTATATTATATTATAGAACTTATTTCATATTTTAAGAGAATCTATTAATTTGTGAAGAACGTAGCTATATTTGTTTCAAATGTATATAAAAAATAATAATTTAATTAATTTAATAATATTTTTACATAACTATATGCAAAAATTATGTATTATATATATATATATTGTATAGTTTTTTTAATTAAGTAAATGTATTTTTTCTATTCCTTTTTTAATCAAGACGATTATTCATTCATTCATTCATTCATTCATTCATTCATTCATTCATTCATTCATTCATTCATTCATTCATTCATTCATTCATTCATTCATTCATTCATTCATTCATTCATTCATTCATTCATTCATTCATTCATTCATTCATTCATTCATTCATTCATTCATTCATTCATTCATTCATTCATTCATTCATTCATTCATTCATTCATTCATTCATTCAATAAAGACGGTGGTTTAATTATTTTTTAATTAAATTTTGTATATCATCCAAATAATTGTGTCAATATTTTTAAATTTTCAAATTTTCAATTTCATTTTTGCACGAAAAATAAGCGCAGAGTTTTAATACCGGTTAAAAATCTAAATTTGATCGAGTGTCTTTTGAAAGATTTTCTAAAATGTTAATTCGCTGCTGTAGTCTATGCAACTCTAAAACATTAATTACAATAAATAAATTTATAAATCTGACTACAATGGACAATTTTCAAAACGTTAACAATATCATAACCTATAAATTTTCAGTCATGAGAAGTTATGTTTTACTAATTGTGTAATATTATACATTTCCATATATATATATATATATATATATGAATTAAACATTTAAGAAATTAATTCTAAAGCCTTACATCGTCTGAAATTATATATTTGGTATATAACACATCGAAAGCAACGTGAAAAAGTTCGCCATGCTTGGGAATCGAACCCAGGGCCTGCCAGCCACATCCAATTCACGCTCGGATGCCCAAACCATCGGGCTATATTGGCTAACACTCTCTCACACCTTCAACATATTATATACCAAACACTCCTATAGAGTAAACAGTTGTTACACTATCACTCACTGGCGCCTAAAGGCACCTTGGCGCTGCTTGTCCTCGCTTACCGCGAAGATTCAAACACAGCTAAGCCTCGAGAGGCTAATTACACCCGGCTTAAGGGGAAATAATTATGGACGGGAAATTAATCCCAATATTACGAGACGAGAATTTTTATATGAATTAAACATTTAAGAAATTAATTCTAAAGCCTTACATCGTCTGAAATTATATATTTGGTATATAACACATCGAAAGCAACGTGAAAAAGTTCGCCATGCTTGGGAATCGAACCCAGGGCCTGCCAGCCACATCCAATTCACGCTCGGATGCCCAAACCATCGGGCTATATTGGCTAACACTCTCTCACACCAATATAGCCCGATGGTTTGGGCATCCGAGCGTGAATTGGATGTGGCTGGCAGGCCCTGGGTTCGATTCCCAAGCATGGCGAACTTTTTCACGTTGCTTTCGATGTGTTATATACCAAATATATAATTTCAGACGATGTAAGGCTTTAGAATTAATTTCTTAAATGTTTAATTCATATAAAAATTCTCGTCTCGTAATATTGGGATTAATTTCCCGTCCATATATATATATATATATATATATATATATATATATATATATATATATATATATATATATATATATATATATATATATTTATTTATATACTTTTTTTAATACCATTATTAATTCAAATAAAAAAAAAAATTAAAAAATGCAGATTTAGCTGCTATATATTTGAATAATTTTTATACGCACATCCACTTCATCATTTATTTCATTTTAAGTACTTACTAAAATAAAAGTACCTACAAAACTTGTAAACAAGGTCTCCTTTCATGAACACAAAAAGATTGGCTAATATTTCGTTCGTATGTATAAAGAAACAAAAATGAAGTAAACATATAACGTTTCTCAGTATAATACTGTAATATATATTTTTTCATTTAAGGAAACGTTATACAATTACGAAATGCAAGGGAAAAAAACTGTGCAATAGGTAACTTAAGAATAATAATTATAAACATATAAAAAATATAATTGCTATATAATATATATAAATAAAAGTGCATTTAATAAAAAGTACAGTAGCATACATAATATACTTTATATTTTCTTTAATAAATATATAAATGTAATCGTAATGTAAGTTGTTATATAATTAAATAAAAAAATTAATTATAATTCTTTCTTCATGTATATAAAATATATAGAAAAATATTTTAGCATGATGAGAAATGAGTTTCTTTTCTCTCTCTCTCTCTCTCTCTCTCTCTCTCTCTCTCTCTCTCTCTCTCTCTCTCTATAAAAGAGAGTAAGATTTTATTTTGTTTTTGTCTGCAACCAGTAAAGAAGTACTCAAGAACTACTCTCTGACTGAGCAATAATTCTACACTTCTACATTTTGTAGTCATGTCATATTATATATATATATATATATATATATATATATATATATATATATATATATATATATATATATATATATATATATACAAGACGATATTAACATACACAGTACACACACAAAAAAATATTAAGTTTCACTGCTACAGTGTAATCTTAAGTTGTAATGTTTTTTTCGTCTGTAATTATGTAGTATACATATGCATTTTTCTTTTTGTAATGTCAATATAATTTTTTTTTAATTTGTTCTCCATCTATAAAAATAGTTCATAGTTCATAGCATTTATTCTTTTCATTGAATTTTTTCAAAACATTTAATTACATAGTAGAAAATATAAAGATACTCTGAACAAAATCGTAACAATTATGTTAGATATATTTTAAAACCTCACCTGTAACTATTGTAAACTCCATATAAGTTAACTGCCGGAAAAAAATCGTTATTAAAAAAAAATACTTATTAATACAAATTATATACAAAAATCGGAAATTTTTAGTTACCGTTGGCAGTTTATAGTAATATACAAAATAATAATTTTTAAATGCATTAAGGAGTTGTGAGGCCTTGACAGTCCTATTTTACAAAACTTTGTCTATGACAACATTGCATGAGAAGATTACTTATAAGCAAAAAAAATTAATACAACAAAGAGACATATTGCAGAAATAATTAACAGGATACATTTAATAATATTTTAATATTTGCATGTTACAATAAGCATTGCTCTTGACATATCTTATACATCATACATGATACAAATTTCTCATATATATAATACTTTGTTCTCCCGAAACTTAAAACCTCTTTTTTTATATTTCATCTTCCAATTTTCTCCGGTTTTTGTTACGGCGATAAGTCTAAGCTATATCAAGGATACAAGAAATAGCATTTCCATGATGTTAATGAGTGTTGCATTTCAAATTAGTGATCACATGACATACAGTCGGTGTTACCAACACGGTTACACATACTATAAAAAATGCCAAAGTTCCTTAAAACGCAAGAAAATGTTTTAAAAAAAAGAAAGAAAGAAAGATAGACTGGATGCGTTATGCTTTTTAAGCCTAATATTTACATGAAATATTTCAATTTCATAATTATATTTTTCTTACATTTCATTTAGGGGGGGGGGGGGGAGCTAGGATTCAAAAGAAAGCAAAGAAGTGAGGGATGACGAGGATATAGCGAGACAAGAAAAAGTGCTATTAGTGTAGCGATCAAATTTTTTTCTGATTTCTTGTGAGAATTTTATCGAGTTTTAGATTCATTTTGATTTTTTTTTTTTTTTTTTTTTTTTTGTAAAATGCTAGATTTGCACCGTGGTATTAAAAACCACTAAGGAGGACCAAAAATAAACAAATAAAAATAGGGGTGATTTTATTGCATATTCTGAAAGAGAGCATCATTCTGAATTGATTGATATGCAATTTTCTAATTTTTTAGTTAATTAAATTTGTTATTAAAACTTTAAAGATCACGATACGACATAACTTTTGCGTGCACGCTTATTCAAAAGTATAACTGACAGTGACGTAATACCGGTATATACCACGATTAAAAAACACACAAAACAAATAAACTCAAAAATTACAAAATGAAAAGTCAATCTGTTCAGGATTATTAAAGATTCTGCAGTCTTTCAGATATAATAATAAAAAAAAAAAGACTTCATTTAAAAGAGTCTTAGAGGCAGAATTGATACAGATTTTTAGCATTACGTGGTAAAGATAATAAGTATAGTAAGAAAACAAAGAATAAGTCAATAAGAAAATCATAAAAATTAATGAGGACGATATACTCTATATTGAATATTTTTATAACGTTCAATGTCACTCTTAAAAAACAGTTACATAAAAAAAAAAAAAAACAGTTTTCTTGACGAATATTATACATAATTTGTTTGAGTCATGTTATAAATATTAATTATGCGAAAAAAAAATGTATATTTCATTCTAAGGTTATAATATAAAAGTATTAAAATATTCCTTAAAAAGTAATAAGTATATAGAATATTTTGACGAGGCAACGTTTATTTACTTCACGACACACATTAAATGCTAATCATTACCATGTTTGGTTACTCGTTGTGTTACTACGCTTCTTCATATACGTACAAATACTTAATAATTATAATAAAGCAAAAAAAGAAATGCAATGATATCACACAAAACTTTTTTTTTTTTTTTTTTACAACTTTATGTACAAATTTGTTTACCAACATTTCAAAAAATAAAAAATAAAAATATAAAGATAAACAATTATTTTTATTACTTTTTATTTTACTGCATTTTTAAAACTTATTTTCTAGAATAATTTTACTGTTTACATCTAAATTTCCAAATTATCACTTGTTTTATCATTATATTTTTTAGTTAAAGAATTTTAACATTAAAAAAGCAATCATTAGGAATAGCATTAGTAGTAAATTTTTAATTAGGAAGTCTGCATGCCATTTATTTAATTACATACACATTTTTGTTTTCAATTTATATTGATGTGCTGGTGTTTCTATAAATATTTCTCTACTACGTTCATAATTCAAAAATTAAGTATTGAGGTCGAAAAGCTTAAATAATTATCCATTTTCCTAGAAATACAAGCATTAATTCTCACAGTTATTATCACATGCTATTTTTTCATAATTTGAGCATGTACACACCATATTATTGTGTTCCACGGCCTAATACACAGCCCGGCATTCGCTACGATAGACTTAAGAAACCGTAGAAATGTCTAGGCAGGCTACTCAACGCAACCAAATTAATCGTGCAAATCCAGAATGCTGTGCGTGTAATGGAATACAATACATTCAGATGTTGTGCTCTCATACGTCACATACACACCCAGTCCTGCAACCGGTGAGGAACACATAGAGTTACGAGTCAGGTGTTTTCTCCACTCAGCCTATATTTACCAGCCCAAGAGAACTGTATGATACCAGCTCGGTATATTATAATTGGAAAAGCATTCATTTATATGCACTTCTTGTTTGAACTTTATTCCTTGACTTAATTTATTGATACTTTATATAGGTTATTAAAATTACATACATAGACTTTATCTGTTCAAGGTAAGATTGAATGTAATGTTGTTAAGTTACTGCGTTGATTACCATGAATTTTATAAGCATATACGTAAAGAATGGAGGTTATCGGTAATGAAAAATTCTTAAAATTTTATTAACATCAAACTATTAAAAGAGTATCTAATATCCCTCGCCTTTATCCTTCTGTGCAGTAGTTTTCTCACAAATGGCCAAAAACATATGTACCTCCACATGCTAAAGTGTAGGAAATAAGGGGATCCCTAAACCTTTTCCGTGAAACCTCCAAGGATTTTTTTTAAACTAAACCAATATTTACATTTCTCCAATTTTTGAAAAATGACGAAAATATTTTTTTCTAGCAAAGTAAAAATCAGTTGCTTTAAAATACTACCTTGAAAAAAGTTAATAAAAAAACAACAAATGTTGCTGTCTCTCTCCATATTATATAGTTGTACTCTGAAATTTTTGTCATAGATAGCTATTGATAAACTTTGACACATATTGTATATAAGTACTGTTTAAGTAAAAGCCATTGTGAATTATAATGATAAATATCTAGTAATCTCAATTCATAAGTAACCATAGAAATAAATGAATGCATATAGTCGATAAATTGTGATTTTTTAAGGAACTTAAAAAAGTATGTAGATATTTATTAAATAATTAGCAAAGAAAAGAATGATTTACAATTGTAAGTATAATCGATTATTATTATTTGTTTTTTAAAAGTATTTGTGAGCGTGGAGTACATCATTGGAAGCGTCGTTACAAAAAATATTTACTTAATATTCTATAAATTTATACATACTGTACACTACACATAAAGTAAAAATAATAATAATAATAATAAAAACTTCAAACTTTACTTACAAAATAGTAACATTGTTTCTTTATACAAGAAAAGCTAATTATTTCTGTTTTCATCATCTTATAACGTGATATAGTTCTTGAAAAAAAATATATTTATAAAATATAGAAGCTTAATCATCGTAGTAGACGTGTTATATTATGAATATAAAATATGTATGCACATGCATAGTCAGAGATTATCACGTTATTTTATTCACGCTAATTGCAGTGTACTCATGCAAGCTGGAGAGCTAATATTCACTATCATGTATATACACAGGTATAGAGGAGTAAAAAAATAACTAAAATAAAAAACTGTGTCTGGCTTATTATACTGATGAACCGTGTACTTAAAAATTATCTCGTGAGTGTCAGAGCTAGCTTTACTTATAAAAAATATATATTAATATACATACATAAAATATACGTGAATAAGGAAACTCTGCTTATAAAGTGTGGCATATTTTATTAATAATATCCCACAGACAATGTTGTGTCTACCTCCTTCTTTTTTATATAAAATAATTTAATACTTTTTTTATTATTATTATTGTTAAAATAAATATTTATATGGCATTTTTATAACTAAAACAATAAATAGAAAAATTGTCTATTAATGTTTTAAAATGGTTAACCAAAGTTAATTATAGATAATTTAGTTTTCCTTATAGCAATTTTATTATTTATTTTTTAGCAAACTATTGAATAATGAATAATAGATCTAATTAAATATTCTTTTGTAGTTTATTTCATTTATTAACTTTTTCTTTAGTTTATTTAATAATATGACAATAATTTGAAGTATGAAATTGTTTTAATTATTCCATTTCAAGATACGAAAACTAATTATTTCATGTTGTTTTAGCTATTGAAAAGTGAGAGAGAGAGAGAGTAGAGAGGTAGAGACAGAGAGTTCAGAGAATTCAAATAGATAGAACAAGCAGAACAGAATAGCATCTTAAAATCTTACAAATACACAAAAATAATTAATAAGAGAAGAAAAGAAAAAAAATAATAATAAGGAAAGGTACATTTAAAATAATAATTACAAACAAATTTATTTCAGAAAAAATAATATTCTTTCCCAACACGCAATTTTATTTTTTACAAGTCTGGCAAAGGTGTATAAAAAATAGTTTTAAAGTCGAGCACACAACATTAGTGCTAATTGTAAGTCGTCACATCAATCAGCGCTCTTGCAAAAGCTAATTACTCAGCAGCAGCAACTGAGCGGTGAGGAAAATGTCAAGCACAAGATGTGTGTAGAGGAAAGAGATTAAAATTTCAAACTAAAACAGATAATGAGAAAGAGAGAGAGAGAGAGAGAGAGAGAGAGAGAGAGAGAGAGAAATATGTGATTAGTTAGCATAACTGGAACTGTGTATACGGTGTACATACTGTACGGTGTTATAGTTGTATATTATAATCCAAAAGTAAAATTACACTCTATGTACTTTTTTACTAATATTTTGACACAAAATTGTAGCACTGCATATTCATTAAATGATGAAGAGGATAAAACACGAATGAATAAAATGAAATATTCTGGTTCAAACTTCAATAGATAATCATTTCTCACAACTTTTTTTTTTATTTCTAAGCATTAAAAAATTAAACACAGCTGTTTATTGTTTGTGTGTGTACATATAAAATATATTCTATATATTTGAGTTGTTGTCTATTATATTCACTGCTTGTAAACTTTGTCTTGTATTTAACTGTATAAATAAATAATTTCAATTTAAACACCAAGTTTTAAATATACACACTTGATATACATTTCCGTCTGGAAAAGCATAGTGTAGCTCAAATTTGCTCAAATTTTGTATGTAAAAGTCATTAAAGTCTGCACATAAAGTCTATAGGTTTTTAATACCTGTATAAATAAAATTTCAGACATGGTCACGTTATACTGATTTTTTGTAACTTCGTTACGTTACTCACTACAACAAGAAAAAGTAATGACGTTACGTTACTCGTCACAGTTTTTGAAAAGTAATGACACTAAGTTACTCACTACTCATAAAAGTAGTGAAGCTATACTTTTAGCGTTACTTTATATATTTACTTCAAATATTTTCTTATAAAATAAATACTTTTTCAAAATCATGTTAAAAATATTGTTGTTGTTTTTTTCTGCTAAATTATAAATAGAGAGATCATAACAATAATTTTGAAAAACTATATATAATGACAAAAGCATATTTATATGTACATACTTATAGATTTAAAAGCTTAATTCTTTCAGTGCTTGAAATATTAGAAAGTATTGTCGTTACATGGCAAAAGTTACTTGAAAAAGTAACGCGTTACTCGTTACTGCTATCAAAAAGTAATGACGTTACGTTATTTTTTAACCAAAAGTAGAGAAATTACGTAACGTCGTTACTGTCCAAACCTGTAAATTTTAAAGTAAAATGTATTATGTATATAATATTATACTTTTTTGTTATATTTTTCACTTATAGTGATAATCCATAGTCATGCTCTAACTACCTCAATATTCATTAACTTTCAGTTCTATTTTGTTCTAGGAATGTTTCAACTCCTTGACTTTTCTCCGAACTGACAGCAATATATACATACAGCAGTCAGCACCACGTGATCTCAGTGGTCACTATCCAACTCCTTATTTATTTATATAGTAGTTTCGTATTGAACTTTTCATTCCCATAATTACAAATAAAGATGTATGTACTTAACGACGGAGGGGATGCAGCTGATTAAAAAATTGTCATTCAAATGAACTGATAATACAATACAGTATAATATAATATTTAAATAATAATAATACGAAAAATAATTCAGATTTTTAAAAACTAAAATTAAGGCCATCTTACAAAAGTTTAATTAATTAGAACTTACAAATATTTAACACTTTATCTGTTAATCAAGTAAATTTCAATTCACATTTCAATTTTCATTTTACTTTATATTAACCGATATTTGTGTTGCATTGGGTAGAACTTGTGTGTTTTTATGGAGACACAATTTTTAAAAATTTTAACTGAATATTTCACTGTATTTTTATATAAAAGTTCAATCCTGTTTTTTATCTGCAGTTATGATTATCAGAAATATGAAGTATACATGTTGTTAAATTTTTGATTCATTATTTTTATTTTTAAGTATAAATTATGCATTATCGGTATTCTAAATACAAAGATTCATAAAGGAATAACTTCGCAAGTATACAAATATCAGAATAAGCAACAAAACTTCAACTTTTTATTAGGATTTGTCTCACGCAAATAAGCATAAAATGAACAAGATATTATAATACCAACAAGATATTATAATACCAACTAGATTTTATAAGTAATGTTTTAATAGCTCAAGTATCTAATTTTTAATCTCTTCAAATACATATTCTAATAATATTTTTTGTTTACTCTATTTTAAAATTCATAATTATTTTTAAGTACATTTTAAATAAAAAAAAGGCATATTATAAATTAATTTTTTTGGTTATCCAACTGAAGATTTAATTCTTAGTATAGCCTCCAATAAAACTCAATGTTCTTGTAAATATGTACGCCAAGAGTGTATACATATAATAACAATAACAATTATTTTTTATATTAATAACACCACAATCCTTTCTTGTACATATTAATGGGCAAACTAGTTTTTGATTCTCAGCATTATATATACGTTTTAAAATATTCTCCTTAGACTTTTAATCCTTATGCTTTATTTTTCTAAACATTTTATGTTATAAAATGTATAAATAATTTTGAAAGTGGGTTGTGTGTATATAACTTAAGTTACACTGACAAAAATGAGGTATCAGTGGCGGCCCAATATGAGGGGGGGGGGGGGGGGGGTTAGACATCCCCCCCTGGCGTAAGGCCTTTGGCAGCGACGAAAGGACGTGAAAAAAATTACCAAAAGAAATATATCAGAAAACTGAATCAAAATGTAAAATATTTCATTCAAATTCTTATTCTTATATATATATATATATATATATATATATATATATATATATATATATATATATATATATATATATATATATATATATGTATATATATATATATATAATATATATATATATATATATATATGTATATATATATATATATATATAATATATATATATATATATATATATATATATATATATATATATATATATATATATATATATATTAGCTTTAATACTATTCAAAATGGTTTAGATATTATTTGAAAAAATAAAAATAATAATAATCTGTTCAGCAAGCAATGTTTTATTTTATTACTATTATTTTTTGTAGGGGAGGGAAGAGGCGTTTAAAAAATCTGCCCCCTGGTGTAAAATTTGACGGACCGCCACTGAGTTGTATATACCATTGTTTTTCAGTGTACATTTATTTCATTTTCTGTTCTTTATTCTTGCCAAAAACTTGAAAAGTGTTGATAAAAATTGTCATTGACATACCATAGAGTTATAAAAAGACCATTTAAAATAAAGATATTTTTGAAATCACGGTAACAATATATTTTTATTTATTAAAAAGAAAAAGGTATGCATAATAATAAAATCATTATTATTCAGTTTTTAATAAAGTTATTTCAATAAAAAGTAAGAGTTTTTGTGAATGAACGTCGAAAGAATTTTTTTCAATAATTTACAAAAAAAAAAAGTATTGTTTTTTAAACTTTATTTTGTATTAAAAATTTAATAATAATAATAATTTGCACTTCAATTTTAAAACATTTCCTAGTATTATAATTTTCAAAAACTAGAATTCATTCTTTCATTATTATTATTATTTTTTAAAGTCATCATTCATTATACTTGTGGTTTAGTAGAAAATGATTATGTAATAAGATTGGAATTTTCCTGCTATATCTGGGTCTGTATTTTTTTCTCTACTACCTGGTTAGTCTACTAATGTAACTCCCACTATTTAATATCCAATGCAAAAAGGTAGGCAGTTATGGAGCTGATTTATAGCTAACATAATTAAATTTCTTAATAATGATTTTTAACAAATTTATTTTTCAATTCATCTAACGTATTATAATGTAATATTTTTCTTTGCGATCAGTAGTGGATTGCTATACACTTTTTGTTACGATATCAATATGGTGATGTATGGCTAAACGTTGTAAAGGCAGTAAAATCTGATTTTTTTTTAACAATGCATAAGAAAACTCCAAATTTTGTACCAGAAAAAGATAAGAAGAGAAAGGAAAATTAGGTATCAACACATAAAATTTTGATTTACAAAATGTTCAAATTGTAAGTGCGTTATACTTCAAAATTTCAAAAAAATTTTATCCCTGTTATCTGATAGTCACGGGGTCTTTTCTTTTCTGTTTTTTTTTTATATACATATTTTTTTATAAATATCAGTGGTTGTTACTTCAAATGATATAAAAAAAAGTAAAGGGTCAACTTTTAAATTTCAAAGTTAATAATATTAATAACTTTATTAAGGCGTTGTGAGGGCCTGACAGCCGTATTATAACAAACAAAACCTTGAGCACAAAAGTAATATAAAATTTTACATCCGTATATTTAATTCTGATCAACATGCATTAAACATTATTTTATAACATAGACATAAAAATACCTGTACTCTAGTAATTAATAAGAGTTTTCTCAATACAATCACGTTACATTATTATATATAATTTAATTCATCAATTTATTATTATTTTTTAACATTTATTAATAGTAATAATAATAAATGGTTTTTATTTAGAGCTAGGCCACAAAGGGTACAAACACACTTATATAATCCTTTGATTTTTTTTTTTTTTTTTTTTTTTTTTTTTTTTTTTTTTGCTTGCCATATTGTGTTATCGTGCTACACCAATCCCAGTCCCAGTCAAGACATTGTCTTATTGACAGGTAAGGACTTTCCAAATTAATGGAAAAGCACAAACAGCCCGGCATTTGTTCGGCTCTGCAGAACCGAATTTAAATTTCATGATAAAGTAAATAAACAAATTATCTAACAGTGAATTAAAAAATAAAGGATTAAAATCAAAAATAATATTTTCATTTTATGAATTTTTAATGGAATATTTTGATGTAATATTAGGATTCTCGCTCTCTTTTAAAGCTACATAAAATTATCAAAAAAAAAAAAAAAATAATAATTAAATACTTAAAATACTACTTACTCTCTATAAGTGAATAGTTACTTACTATAATATGCGAGAGAGGGGTACTGTTTATTTATAGTGAAATGGGTAAAGAGCATAATATTTATATTATCTTAATTTTCATACGGAGAAACCTTGCATCACTGGCACTCATCATACTTACATCGAAACTAGTCTGTACAAGTTCAAATATTTATTGAAAATAGATTAGTCAACGCACAATCAATGCATTTATAATTTATATCGTAGGTATATACTTTCTGAATTTCTGAACATTTGTGCGTCCAAATCAAACATGTGTTTTCTGAGCATAGTTCACACTATGAACTTAAATTACTTTGGTATAAAATTTTTGCATCGAATTAATGCTTCATGAAATATTTTTGCAATGATAAATTTTTATGTAGTTTTAGTCGATACTATTATAGATATTACAGATGATATTTTATTTTCAACATTATTATTATTATTTTTTTTGCTAAGTATCAATAAATAAAAGACGGGTAAAAAAAAAAGCAACTATCAAACAAAAGCTAAGTAAGGTAAAACTATCGTAAAGGATATAAAATGATAATAATTACGTCGACAAATTAAGTTATTAATAACTGCGTCAGCAGTAAATGAAACAATTTATATATACATCAATAAAAATGACAGAATTCATTAATATAAATATATATATAATTGAAAAATGACAAATAATTTTATTATTTATATATGAGAAATTATTAAATTATATTATTTATAAAATGACAACCTTCCTTTTAACTTTGTTCTACATTTTTAATAGTTTTATTGCAACAATATATATGAACTTGACTGTGATTAATAAACTGCATTAAATTGAATAAGAAATTGTTCCAGTTTACTTTTAATCAGGATACAACTAAGTAAGTACAGTCAACTCTTATTAAACTTAATTATTATTCATATATTTTTCTACAACATAGTAACCACTATGTAATAAAATTATATGCATAATTCTTACCGCAATATAACCTTTTCATTTTTTTCTTCAATATATATATATTTATATGTATGTTATGTATATAATTTTTTTCATAAAAAATAATTTAATATTATTGTAATTAAATAATTATAAATGTGGTTTTTATTATGATCTCCTTTTATTCATTTGTATATAAAGGTGGAAAAATAATAAACGAGTTTTTTTTCCTTTCTTTTTTTCTTTCAAGTTTGTTAAAAAGTTCACACTAAGTATTTAATATGCAAGTAAATTGTGATTGGCAAGTAATAAAATATTGAAACATTGATTGAAGGCTGGTTTCTTGCCAGACTTGCATGTAAAACCGACTAAGCAATCATTCTCATAATAAATTAAGTGACAATGTCATATTATATTTCATATTATAATATATATTATATACAATGTTTTAAATTTTTTTTTCATTGACTGGAAAAAAAATATGTATATTATTATTTTTAATTAAAATTATAATCAAGACATATATAGAAAAAAAAAAGTTGAAGAAATTTAATCTTTTATCAATAATAAAAGAAGGAGACCACAATATAATGTAATAATGTAATGCAACGGTGATACTGCTTGATATTTAATACCTGCTGATATACTTTTTTTTTTCCATCATATTTTTATATGTCAATTATTCATTGAAGTATCATGTCATATTATTTTATTTTGCTGCATAATATGAAAATGATATTCTTTCTATAATATATAATTCTGTATGTAAGTAAGTTTTCTTATACTTTGTCTTCTTGATTTAAGATCATAATATCCATGTGAACGATTTGACACAATCCATACATATAAATTAACTTATTATTGCAACAGTTATTATAATTCATATGTATTAATATAAATAATACATAAATTACAAAATGGAGCGTTTTGTTTGTAAAAATTATAGTTGAAAAGAAAAAATTCACAAGTCATGCCAAAGGCAACTCAAATTTTGTATGTAATCACTTCACTTAACCAAACTTTCATAAGTTTAAATATCACCAAAGTTTATAATTTTGTATTGCAGCTATTAAATAGACAGGTACAGATACGTATATATATATATATATATATATATATATATATATATATATATATATATATATATATATATATATGTATGTGTGTGTGTGTGTGTGTGTGTGTGTGTGTGTGTGTGTGTGTGTGTGTGTGTGTGTGTGTGTGTGTGTGTGTGTGTGTGTGTGTGTGTGTGTGTGTGTGTGTGTGTGTGTGTGTGTGTGTATAATGTATAAAACTTTGATTATATATGATGGAATGTAAACGCTTTTTTTTCTGTAAAATAGAATGACGCACAAAGAATTAAAAAAAATAAATAAAAAAAAGTCAGACAAGGAGGAATTTTTTTCCCGGAAAGTATTGCAAACTGTTCCAGACAGCAATAAAAATCTTCTCAAAATCTTTAAATTAGTCAGTAAAGGTGTGTGGTTTTGTATAACATTTTTATAACAAATAAATATCTTTTCAATTTCCGTCTCTATTATATTACCTTTAATTATAAAAATTAAGGTTTAAGATTATTATTATTATTATTCATTTTATATTGTGAAAATGAATAATAATAATATAGGAATAAAGAAAAATGACAGCGAGATATATTTCTGTTTGTGCCCTAAATCAGATAACGTTTAGGCAACCCGCTCTTCTTCGGAGCTGAAAGGTTTGCCTATGTCGTAAACTCCAGCTTTCAGTATGCAGTGAAATAAATTGTTTAAGCATTTAATCTTTTACTTCTTAAATATTGTGTTTCAAAAGAACTACTTCAATACAGTTCAAGAATATACAATCTAATACAAGAAACTCGTTACAAATACAATCTATAATGTTGCTGACATCTAAAATGATTCATATAAAGCAGTTCATTGCCATTTCGTTTCAAATAAACAGCCTCTTTTTTTCCCCATTAAATTACAACACAAATAATATACCGTAAAATAAAGCAGATATTATATTATATCCTTACTACACATTTAAGTTATTCATATAATAATAATAAAAAATATGCAAGTTAATATATATATATATATATATATATATATATATATATATATATATATATATATATATATATATATATATATATATATATATATATATATATATATATATATATATATATATATATATATATATATATATATATATATATTGTAAATAGTATAAATATTAATAATACGATATTTACATGTAACATGTCTTACATAAACATCAAAGAAATTGATTTTAGTATTATTATTTTAAAAGGATAATGATTGTTGTACGAAGAAAAAAAAACAAATCAACTACTTGTACTGTACATAAAAACAAGAATTGTTTTAAAAGCTATAGCGTTCTAGTAATTTAGTGACCCTGAAAAATGAGAGTTTTCTAAGAAGACAATAATTAAGTTTATAGTTCATTATTAGAGAATATAACGGAGACTCTGTCTGGTGTCGTTATTCACCTGAACAAAAAAAAAGTAAGAAAAAACAAAACATGAGAATTAAACTCCATGCCATGGAGCCTCCAGCAATATGTACTGCTTCCTTTCTTGAGTATTTTTAAATCTAAAATTTAATTCTAGTGCGTATATAGAAAGTAAATTAAATTTACTATTAGTAATATTTAACAAAATTATCGGCTGTTAAAATCATATTATGGTAAACTTTCCACATTATATTTAAAGCCATAGACCACATAAAATAACATGTGCTTTTTAATGAATAAACACAAAATGGGATCTTCAAAACTGTTGACAATTTTTACCAGAATGTTAATGTAGCCCCACGAGAGAGCGTGAAAATACATTAAAGTATGCAATTTAAGTGACTATTCATGTTTATGACGTCAGAAACATTCAAAAATTAATATGAAAATGTTGTGCGGGTTGCATAAATTGAAATTTCTGATCACTGCTACGGAACTACAGTTGGGTTTTGAGGCAAACTAAAGTTATTTATGTAAGTCCCATCAAGTGTTTGTGATATAAATGCTTATGTTTTTCTCTGGTCTATTCCTTTAACGAATTGGACTTAACTTCATGTCCTGAATATTTTTTTTCCTCACTTTTATTAATCCTTGCATTGTCGCATTGATCTTTACGACACTTATTGCAGTTTTCCTCTCATAAATGCAAACCTCTAAATATTATTTACATTTTTTTTAATTAAACACTAATATAGCTTATTTAGAAATCAGCAATAAATTAGTAAGCATTCTCATAATAAGATTATATTAGCTTCGCAAATAATAATAATGGTATATCCCCGGTAATACTAATAAAGTGTTACAAAATATAAGATTTTATATAGAATGATTCTTACATAACATTATTCTTTGTTTGATACGTAGAACATGAGTGGTAATATTCATCTTTTTTATTTTGTATATTATACTAAGAATATGTTTTTTATATAACTTCGCTATTCTTAAAAAAAAAAAAATAATAATAATAATAAACAACACTAAACAGAAGGCACGAATATTCATCAGCATCATGTCGACTGTTTGAGACCACTGCTCAGTAATTAACTCATTTTGTGGGCGAACAGATGGGAAAATACATCACTAAATTATTTTTTTTCTTTTCTTTTTCAGTTATAATATAAAGTAATCTATAGGGAAAACACAGATCAGACTATTAATTAACAATAAATTAATGTCATCTTTTTTTTTTTTTTCAAACTTTTTTCTTTTGCTTTATCTCAAGTGATTATAGAGATATTTTTTTCTCCGTCTCAGAACTTAAATTAATTACTATTTACAAGATGCTGGTTTATAGAAGAAGTTCAATTAAAAAACATAATATACATTTTTGCCCAAAAAATGAATATGTTACAAATTATTGAAACTAATGAACAATATCATGTAGTTCAGATATTAATGTTTTATTTCTTTTTTCCAAGTGTTTTATAATAAAGTATTAAAAATGTTTATTCCCCCTTCAAAAAAGTGTGTGTTTAGTACATCGCAATATTTATTTATTTATATAAAAAAATATATAATGTTTTAAACATTTTGTCCTGTGATTTTTTTTTTTTTTTTTTTTTTTTTTTAGATTCCATCACGTAAAAAAATAGAAATCTGGACATCTAGCACGCGCGGGCGTGCGGCGTGCGTGGGTGTTGGGGGAGGGGTGGGGGGCCAGGAGATCGGGTACTTATGGCTCGCTAGTATAATATGTGCATGCCATGGACCGGTACGTACCGCTCTACGTACGATCTTCAACCCTACGACCTCCCAAATTCCAAACGAGTTGAATGCCCCGTTTGCTATGTAAGACAAGCATTTTAGCTTAAGCTTTAATATATTTTGTGTGATGGCCTGCCTGCCTGCCTTGCCTGCTTTTCATACTATAATCTTGTT
Organism: Ecdyonurus torrentis; assembly: GCA_949318235.1. Classification (NCBI taxonomy): domain Eukaryota; kingdom Metazoa; phylum Arthropoda; class Insecta; order Ephemeroptera; family Heptageniidae; genus Ecdyonurus; species Ecdyonurus torrentis. The sequence continues at coordinate 5,691,369 of OX439131.1, read as the reverse complement.
TTGTTCGCTTATGATTCGGACAGTTAGGCGCCACATTATAAGCGCCATAATATCTATAATTACCTTTAAAGAATTTAATCATGAAAAAAATCTGTATACTTAAAATTAGAATATATTTTTAGGGAAAGAAACAAACATGTTTTAACACCCAGGAAACATTTTCTGTTTTTATAATGATTTGGTGATTTAACGCAGATTTTAACAAAAATATAACATAATAATTTATAACAACGGTCACTTTTATGTACACTTAAAAAAAAGTGATAATATTTATTAAGTTTCATAGATGCAGTATAATATTTTAAGTTTTCATATAGATTTGGTACCGTATAATTCAGAAGAGTTTTGTCCAAATTTGGCTCTTTTTTATGTATATATAATTATTAATTATTTGTGTATATATAATATAATAAATATTTCTCATTGAAATTCACTTAATTATGCTGTTTCTCCTGTATTTTGTTTTCAAAAGTATATACCTATATTGAAAAAAAAAAAAAATTTAAAAGGAATTTGCAATTAATTTTATACTTCTTCATAATTTTGTTAATGATTTTAGTGAGCAGAAATAAGTATTCTTTCAACTTAAAAAGAGTTCTCTAAAGTGCTGCAAAGTAACGAATTGCGATATACTCTTCCAGAGTTTCAATTCTGAAAACTGATACCTTGAGATTTTAATTATTTACCAGCAGTCTTACGAGCAAACATCTTAATTATCAGAAACATAGTACGAGATTAAGTTTTTCCAAAAATGCATAATTAGAGTAATTTAAAAAAAAAATACTTATTAAATATATTTTTTAATTCCGGTTACATACATGTTTCAAAAATATATTTCAATTAACATATTTTGAAATAAGTATTGAAATTTTGTGTGAAAATTACCATCTCAAAAATAATGAAGGCTATCATCATAAATATGTGTACTTTACTCATGAAAGCCATTATTATTTTTTTAATTCTTTAATAACATAATTAGTTCAATGCAATTTTATAATTAATTTAACTGCAAATTGCAAAATTTTATACATTATCAAATTCATTTATTATGCTATTTTTTTATTTTATTTCTTAATGCATATATTTTAAGGAAATGATTTTTTATTGTTATTGAATTATATATATGGTAATAATAATGTTATTATATTATTATATATTTCGTGTACTTGAAAAAAGGAGTAATAAAATCTAAGTGCATCCATTAGTTTAAGAGAGAGAGAGAGAGAGAGAGAGAGAGAGAGAGAGAGAGAGAGAGAGAGAGAGAGAGAGAGAGAGAGAGAGAGAGAGAGAGAGAGAGAGAGAGAGAGAGAGAGAGAGAGAGAGAGAGAGAGAGAGAGAGAGAATGATTTTATTACACCAGCATTGAACTAAAAGTATATAAAAATAATAATATCTTCCCTTTTTTTAATATATTGATATTTTTATTATTATTTCTTTGTAATAATGCATCACTTTAACTACTTTTGATGCAATCTTCAATAAATGTTTTATAACATTTTTTAAATAATAATAAATAAATAATGAGATTGTATAATATGTATAATATAATAACACAGTCAAAAAGTGGAAGCAATTTTATATAAACATGGATGTCTGAAAAGTTAAACTTGTTTTAGGACACAGAAAAAAGTGAGTACAGTATTTATTTTTAAATTAATATTATTAAGAACTAGATAAAATTTAATTTTTATTAAAAGAAAAAAAAAAGTGAAATAGGTCATATGTATAGAATAATATAGTTTTTTTTTTTTTTTTTTTTTTTTTAGTATTGGTTATTTGTATTTGTAGTATATTGAAATTATAGTTTTAAGTTAGCCTTTATTACATTATATCTAAATCATTAAAAAATTGACTAATTCGTTCAATGATCTCATTAGCACCAGTTGGTGATTCCAGAAAATTTATATATTTTATATATATATATATATATATATATATATATATATATATATATATATATATATATATATATATATATATATATATATATTATATAATACAGTATAAGTTGACCCATATATATTTCACAGTAAAAGTGAGTGAAAATCATATTTCTGTATATATAACTTAAGAATTGTCTTCTTTTAAACTAATATAAAAAAACAAAACATATGCTGTCATTACTATTTTCTATGCTTTAAAAAAAAAAAAAAATTGCAACGGGGACAAAATAAAAACGCTTCTTACCATTAAATTGTCTCTTAAATAAAAGCTTTGACGTCAGAAGTCAAGAAATTCATATAATGTTGTCAAAAATTTTTTAAAAAACTAGTTTTATAATATATATACATATAAATAATATATATATATATATATATATATATATATATATATATATATATATATATATGCATATATAATAAAATAACTGTTAAAAAGTCTATTTAAGACAATTTTTTTTAATAAAAATAAATAAGAGCCTCGACTATAAAATAAGAATGACACTATCATTTTACAAAAATATGTATATTATAATATATAAGTATATTATTATTCCATGATATTCATATTATTATGATGCAATGTTGTATTTTAGTACTTTCTCCAGAGTTATAAGGGAATAAACATTTAGTTTTCATATTTAGAACAACGAGAGAAGAGAGAGAGAGAGAGAGAGAGAGAGAGAGAGAGAGAGAGAGAGAGAGAGAGAGAGAGAGAGAGAGAGAGAGAGAGAGAGAGAGAGAGAGAGAGAGAGAATAAAAAAAAGGGGAAGGATTTGAGCCAAAAACGTTTCCAGATGAACTCAGCACGTGAGGCACGTTTCTTGCTTGACTAACATACAAACTAAACTTGTCTACCGTGTGGTTTGCGCAAGTAAACTCAAAATATTATAACAAACCATTAAACTAAATAAACATTAGATAAATCATACAAATTATATTGCTCTAAATAACACTTCACGAGTTTATTTAGAAAAAAGCATTAATATTCAATATTGACATAAAAAATATCATACATTTATTTAATGAATAATATACTGAAGATGTTTAAGTATTTTAATTGCAATCGTAAAAATCAATATAAATCCTTTTACAAAATGGAATTTGAGTTTCGTATACAAAATTATTAGCTAAGATTTCTACGCCTGCAGAAGTGAATATGGTATAATTCTAATTGATGATTTACATGGAGGGAATAAATTACATAATTATGGTTATTTATGTCAATGTAACATAAATATTGCTTAAATAGGAACAACATAAATATTTATGCTATATTATGTAACATAGTTACTATGCAATGTAGCATAAATTGTGATGTTTTGAACAAATGTTGCTGAAAATGAGTTTGTTTTTAAAAGAAACTCTACGAAGTGCAGTGTATAGAATTGTGATATTACATATTTCCGGTTCAATGTACTGCGCATGTGCTGTTTGATTCGGAAGCGGATAATAATCAAAATTGAATAGTTAATTAGTTGACAGCTCGTAAGCTGGCTTTCGTTACTCATCTATAGCAATATTTTTAGTGTATTGCAGGTGAACTAACATTGAAATCTGCAGGGGCACAACGCCATTAGTATCATATGTATTTTCCCCTTTGGCTGAATTGGTTACAGAGTCGTATGACTTAAACCCAAACATGTATTTGATGTAATGTGTTTTTTTATACAATAAAGCCTATTTTGAATTGAATTGTGAAAAATTACTACTGGTTTAATAAAAAAATAAAAGCAAAGTATATTTTACGTTGTAAAAATTTATTACTTATGATTATAAAATTAAATATAATATAGTATATCTATGCAGTTGCTATAAACATTAAACTATACCTTAGTTTTTATTTATATACGTATATTAATTCAAATTATTATAATCAAACACTTCACGTTATTTTGTTGATTAAGAATTACGAGATTGTATGTTTCAAAGTGGTCTACACGTGCTACAGAATACAAAAGATCGCACCAAACAATGTAAACAGGTCACAGGGTCGTCGTATTTTTTTTATTATTATTATTTTTGTTTGTTTTTACGTATACCAAGAATTTTATATATATATGTTTCAACTTTCAATATAGGATAAAAAAACTGACTTTGTTCACTTCACCCATATCAGTTTGTTTACTTTATCTGTATGTATTGCTGCTGGTTGGTAAATTAAGTTAAGCTTGTTAGAAGTAGTAAGTAGAACATTAAACAGTGCTTGCAAATTAATTACTTTTCAATGTGTTCGCTTTAATGATGCATTTAACATCGCATCGGCCTTGGACTGCAAAAAGCAAACTGCAGAAAACCACGTTGAGTTTCTCTCTCTCTCTCTCTCTCTCGTTATTCTTCTTCTTCAATGACGTGGATTTTGACACATTCCATTCAACTAACACATTCATGAATGAAAGACGCAGTTGCCGCAGTCTAGCATGTGTGTAAAATAAATTTGCTGAACTTTGCTTGTGTGTGTGTGTGTGTGTATATATATATATATATATATATATATAAGAATGTTATTGATTCAAATAAACAATAATATTTATCCTTATTTAGTCAGACAGAATTAATCTTATATATATACTAAAAATAGCTATATAAATTTTAAACAAATAATTAAATAGATAAATAATTGAATAAATATTATGATTTTACTCTAGAAGAAAGATTAATTTGTTATTTGATAAAGAGTTATTTGAGTAAGAAAAAAGTAAGAGTTTTTATGAAAGTGACGTCACTGGTATATCAATGATATATCACTGTGAAATTCGCTACTCGCACTAACGTATGCGCGTGTGTGGGAGAATACGCGAAACTTGGTGCGAGCTAGACACCGGAAACAGGGTCGTTGAAGGTGTAAGGTGTGTAAAAGAATGTGTATGTATATATAATATTTACTACGTCTATCTACCGCGTATATAGTGATATGAAGGACAAATCGTCATGAAATCGTAATTTAAGACTTATTTTATATACACACACATGAAACGGAGTACGATAACAATTATACATCCTGCATGTGCATTACAACGCAATATTAAAAAAGAAGTTCATTTTATACAATGAATTAAGTTAAAGATTCAAATATTTTCATTCATAAAGCTACTAAAAGAAGAGATAATTAAAAAAAAATATTAAAATAAAACACAAGTCAACAGTGTTTAAGTTTAAAAGATTAATATTAAAAATTAATTTACAACAAAGATGAAGTAAATTAAAAAGTACAGTTATTTTTAGTTATATAACTTTTACACAGTTAATTTTTTTATATATTATTATTATTTTTGTTTTAGTGAAACTTTATATGTGTGAGAAATAAATTTAAAACTATGAGTTTAACTATCTTTGCCATCGTATTTGCGGTTACTGCAAAACGACCACACATTTTCAATGAATCTATATAGAAGAGATTAAAAATTGTCTCTTTGATTTGATATTTTCTAAAGTTTAAATTTATTAATTAATATATAGGTACTTAAAATTATTCAATAAACACAAAAAATAAAGAGAGTTTATAATTTATGTTAGAATTGTTTCTTTTTACTCTCTGTGTTCAAGTGAGGATCTTTTTTCAATGTGTGTCATGTATATACTGTATACAGTATACAAATTATATATATATATATATATATATATATATATATATATATATATATATATATATATATATATATATATATATATATATATATATATATATATATATATATATAATATGTAATCGTGTATATGTATACTCCACAAGTTGTTCTCTGCTATATATTTTACACTACAATACATACTGGATAACCTTGTAGATATGAGTCACGCCATTTCATTAGTTTTCATTCATCAAATTTAAAAATTCAAACATTATATTTTATACACGTTTATTAAAATAAAATTGTGTTATTTTTCACATTTTTTTTTTAATTTTTTTTTATATTTTGACAATTAATAAATAATAAGCTATTTAAAGAATCTATTGTTCTAAAAAAACTAATTATTACAGCTGTACATACATCATCAAATATACAATTTAAAAGGCAGAGAGTAATTTAACATTCCTTAAAATAATATATTTTATGCCAAAAATAAGAACTATGATTTATAAACCTTGATTTTAATTTGTATTTTTCAGGCTTTAGAAAAATGTTAACTTTCTAATTAGGCCCAAGACGCAGCTTATTATTCAAATCTAAATTTATAGTTTTGCAAATATCAAAAAGGGCATTTTCGGCTTATTAATTAAAATAAGTATAATATAGGTAGTTACAAAACCTAAGTATACTGTATGCGTACGCACAATGTTACTGATTTATAAAGCTGAATTTTTTTGTCTACATGTACTGACATTAAGGATAATACAATGTACTGTATTTTTAAAGAAAGTATGTGCATTATTTTTTTATGCATACAGTTAACAAGGAAGATTCTGATCCCATACTGGATCTGGATGCACCCCTTTGCACATACAAATAAACATTAGAGTTGAAATTTTTTTTTTTAAATATTAACTAAATATAATATACCTTAATTAGAAGTCAAAATGTTACTTTCCGGTGATTTACAGCATGTTTCTACATAGCCGAAATAATATGAGAGATTTTTCCAACCGGATGTAACCTTTTTTGCTCAAACAATTTTTCACAGATAAACACCAAAAATTTAAAGGTAATCAATGTAATATTGAAGTTAATACGTATTAAATTTTATTCCTGTAACTTAATTAGAATATGAGAAAAGTGGGTGCTTCCGGTTAAAATAGTATCTCATCTTGTTTCGGCAATATAGTTTCACATTATAGAACATAAATATTTTATGTATATTATGTATATATGTATGTAGGTACATACTCTGACATAAAATTTTATATAACAGAGTCTGCAGTACACGAGATTGAATACAAGTAAGATGGTTGTGTATATACATTTTTTTATTACAGTGATATGAATAAGTAACATGTACAGTACATTATTATAGTAATATTGTTTAATATATTATATTATGCAAAAAAAAAAAAAAAAAAAAAAAAAAAAGAGCAAAGCAGAGCAGAGCAGAGAAGAAGAATAAGAAGAAAGAAAAGAAATATGATCTGAGAAGTTTGCTGCATACGTGGTAAAATAATCCTGGGTTACCCGTACAGTATACATACGTCTAGACAAACAGTATGTGTACGTATGCACGGCATGAGCAGGTGTCAAACACTACATGTAAATATGTCAATCTAATATACAATAAAAATACAATATCCGGTTACATTACAAGGTGTATGTTACTCTTATCTCTTTGACTCTGCACAATTTTACATTAACTGGAAATGCATTTTTTTTTAATTACTACTTTTTTTTTAAGTAACAAAGTCATTCTATTTATATAGGTTTAAATGAAGACTAAAATAAAACTTAATTTAAATAAACATTGCAAATTTTTAAAAGGTTAAAATAAGTTATAACGTATTATTATAAGAATTATAAATTATAAGTATATAATACTGTATATATAATATATATATATATATATATATATATATATATATATATATATATATATATATATATATATATATATATATATATATATATATATATGAATCATAATATGATATAAGAAAACATATTATACCTTAGCTTATGTATCAAGTTAACACTAAATGTAGAATAAGCTCAGCATTACACAACAAAGTTGTACTGGAAAAAGTGTACGCACATACATTTAGTAACTTGTATTTTAGTGTGTTTGTATATATATATATATATATATATATATATATATATATATATATAAATATATATATATATATATATATATATATATATATATATATATATATATATATATATATTATACACACACACACAAAATAAAGTGACTTGAGATATAGAATGACTATCAGAAAGATTTAATGCATAGCTTAGCTGCGACACACATGCTTGCTACTTACAATGTATAGTTCGGTATATAATATATATATAATATATATATATATATATATATATATATATATATATATATATAAAAATATATAAATATATATAAATATATATACACACACACACATTTTTTTTTGTCGTGAAGTAAGTTACATACATCGCCCACTCCAAATAATACCACTAATTTACACTGTTAGACGTAATAAACTTAGAAAAAATATATATAATAATAAAAAAAAAAGGATTACTTTTACACCCACTTTTCCCTTAAAAAAATATTTTTATATGTTTTCATTTTTTAGGTCTTTATTATTTTACATTTCAACATGTAAAAAGGAAGTGTATAGCCAGTATGTATATCCATGTCTAGATCCCAGTTTTTATCGTCTGCAGGTCAATGATATTATATATTTATATATATAAGTTTCTTGAATGGTTAAAACTTTCTGTATCTTTTAAGAGTTGTTGCTAATTTATTATTTGCATTTCATTATATACATATAACAAAGAAAATAAATACCAAATGCTCTTTATCTAAATATATATACTATGTAGTTGTATACTTGAGAGAGAGAGAAAGAGAGAGAGAGAGAGAGAGAGAGAGAGAGAGAGAGAGAGAGAGAAATTAGAATGCCATGTTCAAAGTTGTTGACATTTTTTCTTTTTATTTATTTCTATTACTACTTTTTTTTTTGTATCTGTAATGTATTGGATGAGTAAGTTGTCTTAATACAAAGAAAATATATATATATTTATATATATACATATATATATATATATATATATATATATATATATATATATATATATATATATATATATATATATATATATATATATATATATATATATATATATATATATATATATATACATTGCTTTCTAATGTGAAGCTATTTTAAATCTAAAGTAAAAGTGATACAAAGTCTCTGCGAGTTGAATTTAGAATTTCTTTTTATAGGCAAACTATGTAGAACATTGTTAAGATCTGTATAATGCAAGATATTTAGATTACTATATTGTTTTATAAGGCATTTTAATTACTATATTATGGGATTATAATTACATATATATAGTTATTAATAAATTATTGCATTTTATTTTCTTTAAAAATGCTAATAAAATTTAATCAGATTTCAAATAGTGAAAAATAAGTTTAATGGTGGGGCTATACATACTCAATAATATTTGTTACATACACTGTAATTTAAAACAATTTATTCATGTCTATACCTATCTAAGCTTAAAATATATCGTGCATGCTTATGGAGAAGTCCGTTTTTTTTTTTTTTTTTTTTTTTAACAAAAATTGTTTACAATTTACAAGCCAAGGTATTAACCTTATCGGCTTGTTCACTTATGGTAATAACCATGGGTAATAACACATGACTATTATTATTGTTTATATATATATATATATATATATATATATATATATATATATATATATATATATATATATATATATAATACATAAAAATTAATTCTTAATTAAATAAACTATACATCAGATTTTTTGAGCATAAAAAAATAGCCAGAAACATAAAAATTAGTGGGAATAAATTAAAAACTCCCTATATTGAAGAACAAAAAATAATGTCAGTTGCATTTTGCAAGAAGTGTAAAATGCATATTGCATATTGTTACACGAAGGTAGATTCTAAACAATTTTAGGGACTAATTTTATTGCATGTTCTAACAGAGGAATCAATATAGATATGCAAATTTATAATTTTTGTGTTCATTAATTAAGTATTAATTATTTTTTAAAATTCACGGAATAACGTCACGTACGGGAACTTTATGCTATGCCCACATGCCGCATATAAGTTGCCAACCGTGACGTCATTTTGTTTTTTAAATATGAATTAAAAATACTTAATGAAGTCAAAAATTAAAAACAATTCAATTGATTCAAGACAATGTCCTCTTCTAGAATATGAAATAAAATTATCACTTATAAAATTTTTTGTAGTCTTCCTCATTAAAGATTTGAATGTCACTTCACATGTCAATCTAAAATTATGTGCATCTATAGTTTATAATAGTTTTGACCTTAAAATAATTAACAAAACATATGGTGTTGTTGAACATGCATGTTTGTTCAGCCATGAAGATTTTTATACTGAATAAATATCAGTTCAATGCATTAAGTCTGTAAGAAAGATTATTTTACATCTTTATAGAACATACTATAATCTCTGATCGCGTTACCATATACCATATCAATGATTGACACATTTGACAGCACGAATATGACGCGAGAAAATATGATTATCTCCAATTACAAAGAAAATAAATGCATTTCAATGTATGTATATTTTGTCATTGAAATTTAATATTACTCAAGTTTCCGATATATATATATATATATATATATATATATATATATATATATATATATATATATATATATATATATATATATATATATATATATATATATATATATATATATATATATATATATATATATATGTGTGTGTGTGTGTGTGTGTGTGTGTGTGTGTGTGTGTGTGTGTGTGTGTGTGTTATTTCCATACTCTTTAATTTATAAATTTATCACTTTCATGATACATTTTCTCGATTCTATTATTAAAAACAATATTTTAAAATGAGTTGTTACTTTGTAAATGTTTAAAAATCAACAAAAGCATTTTTTTAAGAACAATAAAATAACGTGTACGTCAATTAAAAATAATACACTAAAAATTAATAATTATTATTTCTACTATATTAAAATATTTATATCATACTTGATTTTATTTTCCTCGGGCACAACACATTAGAAATGTAAAAGAAAAAAAAAATGACGTGATTATTCATTCAAGATGTGTCCTTCTTTCTAAAAATCTTCCTCAATTACATTCATCATGTTAATTACCATTCTGTCAGTCTAAAATAAAAACACAAACATTTATTTGTATTGTCCTATATTTAAATTTACAGCACAATTTATTTCTAATCTTTTTAAAAAGCATCAACGACTCTATAGGTTGTTTAAAAAAAAATAATCTAAAAATAAAAATATTTGAAACAATTTATGTACTTGTATACATTTAAGAATACTTTAATAAAAAGAATATATCTTATTTATAAAATTGAAAAATAATATTTCATAATGGGCTAGCGAGAGAGAGAGAGAGAGAGAGAGAGAGAGAGAGAGAGAGAGAGAGAGAGAGAGGAAAGGAAATCCCACAAAAAATTAATTTTCAGAATAAAATTTAACCTTCTGATGAAAAAAAAAAAAAAAAAAAATCTTATTTTAGATTTGTTTTTGACAGGCGTTATTTTACACGTATTTCTCTGGTTGTAAGGTGGAGGCGGGGATTGTCAAAGTTAAAATGTTCCTAGAATAGTCCTATAAAACTCTATTATTTTTATTAAAAAGCAGAGAGAGAGAGAGAGAGAGAGAGAGAGAGAGAGAGAGAAACTGAGTCGGTCAGAACAATATAACATAAACATATCGGCTTCTTTTATTGTTAGAAGAAGGCAATATTATATATATATATATATATATATATATATATATATATATATATATATATATATATATATATATATATATATATATATATATATAATCACTAACACAAATAAAAATAACATATTTTATGGTCTTCAAATTTCATCTTATTTATTTTTAAACACATATAATATGATATAAAATAAAAATAATTTATTATTATATTTTTTGTATAGAGCTAAAAAAAAAAGAAGAAAGAGAAGGAAAAAAAAAAAAAAAAAAAAAAAAAAAAAAAAAAAAAAAAAGGTCAACGTGATATATACTAAAATTAATATTTCCAATATTTGTGTGTAAAAAAGTTACGTAAAAAATATATATAATAATTTATATTTCCACAACGTATTAGTCACTCATCAGCGTTATCAAGATTCTAAGAAATTCCAGGTAGAGAAAAAAAAAATAATATAAAATTATATAGCTTTTTTTTTTATGTGTGTGGAGGGACGGGGGTCTGTGCAGAGTGATTTAAGAATGAATGGGCATTCTTTCGGCTACGCACACCAATTTTCCCGCTGCGAGGGTCACCTATCTAAAAGGCAGCCTCGACCACACAAATGACCTGTAGCTCTACTTAACTAAATATCAGCAAACTTTATTGCGTCGTTTCACACACAAGATTTTAAAAATAATCAGACTCGAGCAAAATAATAATTGCTACATAGAAATGATAATAACAATAATAAATAAATAATAAAAAATAAAAAAATAAAACATAAATATAAATAGATAGAAAAAACAACTTAATAATATACTTTAAAAAAATCATTGATAAACCTATATAAAAAAATAAATTACTATTTCAAAATTAGAAAATTGCTCTATCTGGGAAAGAAATAATAATAGTAATATCAAATACCTTATAATCAAATAATATATTTTTAAAATTTTTATGGGCAATAACATTTTTATTAAATTAAGTTTTATAATATATTATATCCAGCACGATTTTTTTTCCCAATACGTTTGTTTACAAAATTTTAATTAAAAAATAAGTTTTCTGAAGTATAGTTTTTTTAATTCAAAGATTATATTATTATTATTATTTTTTTGAAAAAAAGAAAAGTCAATGCTAAGATAATTGCTTTTCAGACAAACATAACGTTTCTACTATAGCTGCTATTTTTATAACTATACTAGCATAATTTAATTATGACCTTTCCTTGCTTCTCTCTCTCTCTCTCTACATAATATATAAACTATACCTATGCCGAGACGCTGTCAAAGAAAAAACATAAAATAAGACGCAATTTTTTTATTTTTATTTTTTTTAGCTTCACCTTCATGTATACATTATGTATGTGTGTGTGTGTATATATATATATATATATATATATATATATATATATATATATATATATATATATATATATATATATATATATATATATATTAGTATGAAATAAAGGTTGTAACGAAGACTTGTTGTAGACTTAAAATATAATATACCTATATACACACACACAATTAATAATATTATATTTTTAGATGAACATTGCTTTAAGCTATCTGATTTACATTTTTAGTGTTTTCACGTTACAACTTATTAGAATAATTGTATATATTTCTCTTAAAATTATTCATTGGTGTATAGAAATAAAAAATGTCATGAAACATTGTTTACATATGTGTTCCATATCTTGTGTTAAAGATCTACGATAAATATTGAAACTTTCATATTTTTTGTAATAAGATCGCAATGATAATATAAATATATGGTTTTGCAAATTATAAAACATAAGTTATAAAATTAATTATTAAAACTTATTGATCTTTTCAATACAATTCAACACATGTAGTTACGTATAATATATTATTAAAAATACACAAAAATCATTATTATAAATATATATAATTAAGTTGCATAATTATAATTGTCATTACAAAGAAAATTGTAAACTATAAAGTAAAATACAATAAATAGGCTTCATCATTAAAAAATAAAACCTAAAATAAAATTCCGTGTTTTCATTATTAATTTGGTGTGAGTGCGGCATTATTAGGGTCGAGCATGAGAAGATATTTCATGCCAGGCGAGAAATTTCCCGGCGCGCGGCGGGATCTACCCGGGTTTCGGAATAATTCCGAAACACGTCGGGAAAGCTAATGTCAGTAAGCAAAAATAGTTTCTTTACAAAACCTTAAAAGAACGGTGACTATTTTTGACAGTATATATATATATATATATATCTACACACACACACACACATAAGAAAGGAATATTTTCGATGTAAAATATATCCGTTTGATTGCATGTAATTTTTATTTATATAGTTCTCATACAAACAAATTTCTTCCACAATGCAAATATCATAATTTCGTGTGAACATTGATATTAAAGTATGTGGCATCACTGCAGCATCGGTCATCTGATGGTCTCACGTACATAAATGTACAATAGAAATTGCATGTATATTATTAAAAACTACTATATATACATACGGTATACACATTTATATAATTTACATTGAATGAAAATAAAATATTTTAAAATTTAGCACGTAAAATCTTTCATGCATTGAATATTTTGATTTAACAAATCATTTTTTATCTGGATGATATAGTTATAGGTATAATTACATTATTTATATTTCTAATATTTTTAGGTATATCGTGCAATAAAAAACCATTCCCTGCCTTGAATATAATAAATATTTTTCATAACTGGCTGTTTATGTAATTCCATAGAGCATAGAGCGAAAACTTTTTTTTCTTTAGTATAATTATGTTTAAATGTACTATATAGTTGAAATACTGAGTTCAAATACTGCAAATTTTAGAACTTCAAATAACGAAATAAATTTTAAACGAGAGAGAGAGAGAAAGAGAGACTTCTGAGCAAGCGGCCAAGAAACTCATAAAACGACAATAATTCGCCCCTGAACTCTTTTACAACTTTTTTTCTTCTTCTTCTCTATCTTTTAAAACTTTTTTTTTTTTTTTTTTTTTTTTTTTTTTGTACTAAACATAAGGCAAATACTACATCTCGCAACTAGAGTAAAAATTCAAATAAAAAAATTCTCGTGCTATTTTAAACATCTAACAAAAACTGGAACTTTTTTTTTATTTAAAGATTACAAGAAAGAAAAGAGAAAAAACATTCATAACAAGTTTAAGAAGATTTAATTTTTTTCTCTTCAAAAAATATTTTTGTTCTATTTCTATATATAATAATATTATATATATATATATATATATATGTATAGTGTATAGGATATATATATATATATATATATATATATATATATATATATATATATATATATATATTTATATTTTTTCTTTTAGAAAAGTTTTTAAATTATAATTTAAAACATTCTCTACTGCTGATGTTGTAGATTGTATATATACGTAGTATAAAAATAATGACAAATTTGTACGCTAAAGTGAAATGAAATTGGATTATATGAATCTCTCACTCTCTCTCTCGCTGTCTGGCAAACTTTGCACACGTGTAAGACGCCTTGTTTACAAATTCACGCAAATTTTTCTGTCTGGCTCTCGTAATCATGTTAAGTCTCAAAGTTTGATTAAGAGATGAAATTATTACGTCAAGCAAAAAGGCGTCTCGACGTCTCGCCTAGCTCTTTGCTTCCCCTTTCACTTCCGCAACAAGTGTTCGCGGCGCGTACTTCACTCTTACTCTCCTCGCGAGTCGTATAGGGATGCTGGAGAACACATCAGCTATATAGGAATTAAGAAGGAAAAAAATAAAAATAAAGAATTTTTCTCCTTCTCTTGTTCATCGTCGCGTCTCATCATAAGTAAAGTAAAGTAAGTGTATATAAGAAAAACAGATTGGCGGTCCCAAACATCATCCTCACCATGGTCGGTATCACTCGGCACGGCTCGGCTGTTTTATAAGCCTTCAGGCTGGTCAGTACATCGAACCCTTTCCTTTCGGCCGAGCACCGAGTGTACAAACAATACACCACCACACACTTACGATAGTACTGAGCATACACATCGCACACTGGCACGCTAAAATATCTATACGCTACGGTGTGTGTACTCTATGTATACGTACGTACTCCAGAATAATATATTATATTAGCTGGATGTACTTCAGAAATCTTTTCTAAACATTTCAGCCACGTGCCATTCAAATTAAACTTTGAAATATTATTTGCATACAGTAGTTCTTTATAAACATTGGGTAAACTTACAGTTATGCAAAACTTCTAAGTATCTATGATTATTACATATAATTATAACATTATAAGGCTTGTAAAATTATTAGAGAATGATAATAATTGCATTAAAATTGTCAACATTTAGTTTCAATTATGTAGTAAATTCTATAACTAAAATCTTTTCTTTACAAGTAAGAAAATAAGGCAATTGTTTGCTGACTCAGTCACATTTTTTTTTTTTTTTTTTTTTTGTAGAACTTTCAATAAGCTTACAGTGAATATTTAAAGGGTAAAAGGGAACGAATAATGTATTGTAACAACACAAAAAAATAGAATACTCCCTAATACGATTACTTATTATGGATATACGTCCAAGCCAACTTTTTTATTATTTTTTTTTTTTTATCTCCCACGCCTACTATCAATGTTCTAGTTTGAGCAAGAGCAAGGTTTCCATTAAAAAAAAAAAAAATCAACTCCACTGTTGTGCACCATGGCTCACTTTGCACTTTATAATAATATACTCTCTTTATTAACAATGTTTAAATTGAACTATAAAAATACGAGCCATGAAATTAGAATTCAAAATTATGATTTAGAAGTTTGTCTTTTTTTTTTCATGCATTTTTTTTTTAACACCAAATTTGTGTAACATATAGTTAATTTTTAATCTATGGCCTATGATTATTGTATTTTTAATAGAATTAAGTTTCCCGCCTTTAACAATATATAACATATATGTATATATATATATATATATATATATATATATATATATATATATATATATATATATATATATATATATATATATACGCAATAAAATTGTGCTAAAAATATATCTTATATAAAACTAAATAATAATAATGAATTATATGGTAAAAAGAGACTGTAAATCAAAATATGTGCAAAAAATAAATAAAATTATATTTTAATATAACCAGACAGTATTAAATAAACACAGACTGATAAGATAGAGTACCTACTGTAATAATGCCGTATAACATTTCAATGTATATATAATGTCTAAGCTGAAAGAGTTGTTAAAAGATGATGGCAACATCCATGCGCACTATTCTTTTATTTCTTAAAAAGAGACCAAGCCCGGGCCCTTTATATATAGAGTGAGTGAACGAGTGAGTCCACAGGTTTATTTTTTGTATCAAATTTTTATATTTAAAATTTTACACTAATACTGAAAATATATAAATTACAAATGTAATTACAAAGTTTGAATAGTAATAATGTGCTTGTAAAAAGGCATTGGAAAAAAAATGTAGTTTCGTAGTAAATTATGTAAGCTCAGTTTTTTTTTTTTTTTTTTTTTCTTCCAGATTTTAACCTTAGCAATTGCATTTTTTTGCAGTATACTAATCTAATGTAAATATGATAAAGAACTTAAATAAACGATTTTGATTTTTTTTTTTAATAAAATGCGCACTTTCAGCTCATATGAACAACAATAAAGAGAAATTTTGATTTAATTTAATGTGTCATTATTTACTAAGTAATATAATATTTGACATCAATATTATACCAATGCGCAATTTGAAATAAACGGAAACAATATCATAAAAAAAAATATATAAAAAATACATATTTTTTCTTATATTTATTGTTTTAAATAATAGTAATAAAAATAAAACAAGATAAATTCTAAGTTGTCCTTGAGATTTGGGTAGTGAAATATAAATTTGGTTACGTATTATATACGTATACTCATGCACATTTTTATTATATTAAAATTGATAGAGTAGGTGTAACGATATACGGTGCTATCCTACCCACATGTTAATTTAATCTTGATGATCATATATACTTGTAATAACAGTAAGAAATTATCTTTTAATCTATCATTTTCAATGAATTACCTTCGATTATCGATACTTGAAAAATAATTTAAAACTTTTATCTTAGCAAAATACGTATATATACTTTTTTTTTATTTGTTTATTTTTATATGGTTTGACTACCATTGGCCTTTTTTTTTATCATTTACTATATTACTTTGTTTATTTTATTGGAACATTGAATTAATATCGATCATTGAAATAAAAACGTAAAATAGCTTATATTATATTAGATCATATTTTGGCAAAGAGATATATTCATTCATATGAGGTATGAAATAGACCTTCACCGTATATAGTAAATGTACTATGATATATTATAATAAAGGTTATTTTAAAGATTCAATAGTTCAACATCACATCCTCTATGCAATAAATTTGTCCCAGTCATGAACTGTTTGTAAACAAAGAAGTTGTTCATTATTTTTCAACTTGTGTGTCTTCTATGATGAATCTATGCCTTATCGCTACTCAAATTCCTTTTGTGGCAAAAAAAAAAAAAAAAAAAAAAAATGCAAATGACCAATATAATATTTTATATAATATATTTAAAGCAAATTAAAATTTTCTATACGCCAAGAACTTACATCATATATTTAAAAATAGAAAAAAAATCTAATTTAAAGTTCAAAAACATTCATTGTATAATAAAATATTATATATTATTATTATATATCTATATAAACGTTTTTCTTAGAAATTAAGCTCGCATAATATTTTTATTTATAACATCTTTCTAAGTTATGTTCTCCATTGATAAAATTGTAACGATTATTCTGTGCTATAAATATTTTAATATAAGTATTAATGATTTGTTTTTTCCGGTCCAATGACGTAACATTGAAACAACTTTACTGAGCAACAATTTAGCCTCATTGCTTTATACTGTACTATATTATAGTAATTATTTTTACTATAAAAATTGAAATTATATAGTTCTCTTATATTCGGACAGGTATACTAACAGAAGTGTACTTGAAAAGTGTCATGATACATCATACATATATTGCTTTCTAAAGATATTCTGTTTAATAGTCGAATTATTAATATATATATATATATATATATATATATATATATATATATATATATATATATATATATATATATATATATATATATATATATATATATATATATATAATATATAAAGAAATTATTTTTAATTCACCTTACGATCGTTATGATAAAAATTAAGGTTTTCATCAAAACAACAAAATTATTATAGTTTAGACATCATAATTATTAAAAAATAAAAATATTGGCCAAATAGAAATGCAATTAATTTTGGTAAGACAAACTGCATTATAGGCAATTAAGAAATAATGGCCTTGAAATCTAACATGTTTCGTTTTTAGCTTTTTTTCCCAGAGAAATAAGAAATATTTTCGAAACACTTCCAAAATGATATCAGAAGAGAAACAAAAACATTATTATTTATCAGGGCCAATGTTTGTAAACACAGTTTGATTTATGATTTATATCGCGAAATTGTGGCGGGAGTCGTTGATATAACTTTTGTTTATACCAACGTCTGTATCACTCAGGTTTTTGTCTTTCTCTGTCATTGTTGGAGATAAAGGAAGAAAAAATATTTTTTTATTACTTTTTTATGTATTTATATATGTATGTATGTATATATAATATATATATATATATATATATATATTCTTTTCCCCACAATTTTATCTTAAAATTCAAATTTAATTTTTAAGCAATATTATATGTTGCAATATGATAAATAAATTTTAACAATAAAACTTTTATCAGTGATTTTACAATGTTATAATATTCTTTATAATATAAAACTCTAAAAAAGTAACAACTAAAACATAGAACGTGAGAGGGGAAAAGAAAAAAATGTTGTCTAGAACCTAATTGGGAAAACACGTATAGACCGTAAAAAATTATTTGGATTGAACTATTTTTTTTTTTTTTTTTTAATTTTGAATGAAATTTCTCCTTATTTGTATATTTTGTTGAAGAAAATATATATAACGATATATTATTATATACAGTATATAAAAAAATTAAGTAGTGTAAAACAATTCTCTTTAGTACGAGTAATTAAAAGGTTTAGAGTTGGAGAGAGGTTGAAAAGTCAGTACTGTCTGAAATGACTGAGCTTGATGTACACGTGGAGGCGCAGAGGTAAAAAAAAAATAAATAATAATAATAATAAAGAGAAGGCTGGAGCTCTCGCAACTCACTTCACTTACTTACTATAACTTTGCCAAGCAAGTAACCTGCCGTTGAGGCAAAAACACACGCATGTATAAGATCTTTTTCCGTACTTACTATATATCACAGTAAAGTTTTTTTTTTTTTTTTTTTTTTTTTTTTTGCACTGTATATAGCAGTAAATTTTAAGTATTTAAATACTTTCTTTAATTACTCCTTCAAATACAAAAAATAATAGTTAAATAAATTTCAATATATGTAAACATTTAAAAAAAAAAAAAAAAAAAATAAGAAAACAGTTAAAAATTATTACGATGCACATTCTTACCTTGTACTGGTTGAAGTAAACTGGCAGCTAGGAAAATCAAAGTCGTCGTTTGCAAGATAATCACTAATGATGATCGTGATTTTGAAGTACTGATTAGTCTTTTCTTAATGCTATTATTTTTAATGTCATTATTTAATAATCTATAAAAATTAATATTTTTGTAATAATGTTCTTTAAAACTCCACCACCTTCTAAGTAAGTTTTCATAGGTGGTTTTATCATGATTGATATTTACTTTAAGTGGCATATTGACAATGAATGATAATAATTATTTGTTATTTATTGATAAGTTAAATCACTGATGAAGTTGAATGTTCGATTATCGTGATGAATTGAGAGAGAGATAGAGAGTTAGCTATATAGCTGTGGTGCAGGCAAGAGAGATGTGACCGCGTGAGGCTGCGGAAGCCTTCTGCTGACGACTTCTGTCAGGTCCTTACTAATACGTGTGTATGTAAGCAAGCCTGCTGGGTCGGCGCACGCCACCGCTCCGCGTCGTCGCCCGCCGACACCCGACCGAGCCGCACACACACACCACGTGGAAATTTAAGCACGTGGAGGGGAGAGTCGGCAGTAAAAAGAGGGGAATAATATTAATCAGTGTAAAAGAAACAATACAAAATATTTTATATGATAGTCATAAATATTAGACTGCCAATAAAGCTTAACCCTTACTTAGTTTCTTCAAGAGTCAATTAAAATTAATATAATTTTTTTTAACATTGTGTATAAACTTATGTCCCATTTTTTTTTTTTTTGGTTTTCGTTTTTATTATTATTCTGAGCACCAAGATTTTTTTTTCTTTTTTATTTCACGTAAGCGAAAAAGATATTTTTTTTCGCTGGTAAACACACACTTAAGAGTACCTGGTTTGCTGGTTTCGAGTTCACATTCTAGAGTACGACTGACTGGCTACGTGGAGAGCAAAAGCGGTGTGCGCGCGGTGAGTGAGTGAGCGGCGCCAGCTGGTCAACTTTTTAGTGTACCGTGTGCCGTGTGTACCACTCAGTACATACTTTTGCCTTATTAACCGCGCAAACACACTTGCAGTTTTTAGCATATAAAATCGTAGAGAAAATTACTACGGTAGTGATTTTTCATACATGTATCACCATAATATTATGGTCATATACGAATGCACTTTTTTGTATCTGTGTTGTTCACGTGTTGGTGCTCACGGTACCGGTGAATAAATTTGTGGTGTGGCTGCCTGAACAGCAGCGAGAGAGCGGACTAGAAGCAAGCGCGAGAGAGCGAGAGAGCGACTGCGGGAATAGCAGCGGTGTCTTGCCGCAACCGCCGCCATCCGCGAAAAAAGAGCAAGCATAGCCAACTCCTCCTCGCGTTTTCCCTCCCTTCATTCTCTCCTCTTCTCTCTTTTTCTCTTCTGATTTTTTTTCTTTTTCTTTGCCATGCTCTTTGGCTCGACGACTTCTTGCTGGCCGTGTCCGTCCTTGCCGCACCTTGCGTGGTTGCACCGAGCTAGCAAGTGAGCGAGCGCCGCTGCCACCGCCGCGTGATGTGATGTGGTGCTCACTTGGAGCACGCAGTCTCATCACACCTGGATACAGCGACTCAGAGCCCAGCATCCACTTCGCAAACAAAATCAAAAAGTCTTTTCACGAGAACACCTGATGGACAAAACGCTGATGACCTTTCCTTTATTACATGCGCGCACAGTAGCAGACGATTATTACATACAAGAGAGGGGAGGAGAGGCTCATTGTTTCAGGTCAATGGTGCTCTCCAGCCACGCTTAGAATATGTTTCTCTCACACATTAGCTTCTAGGATAAATTTCTTATATATATATATATATATATATATATATATATATATATATATATATATATATATATATATATATATTTGCAGGATTGTCACAGAAACTCTTTACGATACAGAGAAAAATAATTTTCATTTGAATTCTTGAAATCGCTGTCATTTTAACTTTTTTTATTTCATACTTTTGTGTTTGAATTAACTTTTACAACAACTGCAGATATGATATTGTAGGATAAAAAAAAATAATAATAATAATAATTAAGCTCTTATGGTCTCATGAAAAAATCAAATGATAAAGAATCTTATATGATTACATTCCCTAAAATATGCGACTTATAATATAATAATAATATATGCATATATATATATATATATATATATATAATATATATATATATATATATATATATATATATATATATATATATATATAATTACATTTAGAATGATAAAATCACATAATAATTTAAGAAATAAAAACATTATTTTAACTTAAAATACTGCCAGCATTTTACTTTTTAGGACTTAAGTATATTAGAGACAATAACGACAAAGTGTTTAAATACATAATAATATATAAAAGAAGAATGAGTCGAAGAAGATATACAATTGTTTATTGAACACAAAAATAGCAAGTTGATTGCCTATAAAATACAATGTATTCTTATTGTTTATTTGGAGATTTCAATGAATGCGGATGTCTCCTCAACAAAAGTCTGGTATAAACTGTCGTGCTGCGGTGAGCTGCATGCGCTAAACCCTCCACTTGCGCCTACCACGTTACCGCTACTACACTCCTGTCCTGCATAGCTGCTTCAAAAGTTGCATACGTATCAGGGGCTTACGTGTTTGTTTCTCTTTGTGTCTCGCTCTAATTTTTAATAAAAAAGAACATAACGTGTTTTTCACTGGCTTAAAATAATAACAGAAAAATACATATATATATATATTTATTATAATGAAGTAATTAAATATATGTTAAAAAAAAGAATAAGGGGGGGTTTATTGAAATCATTGTCAATTCTTTTTGTATAGACGTCTGATTAAAACAGTAGCAATAATTATTGTTATTGGTAGATATAAAACAAGATCGTAACACCTTACATAAAAAAAGTAAAGTAGCTGATTAAAATTTAATATTAACATCTGCAGTGTTGTTGATTTTTAATGAAGGTTAGTTTGGAGCTGTTTTACTTTGCGGGCGGGCGTGTGAGTGATGGGTCAGTCAGCCAAGACAGCAACGATGCAAGGGCGTGTATATGCGCGAGTAAGTAAGTATAAGTAAAGTGACAGCCATCAGGCAAGCTGGATATATATATATATATATATATATATATATATATATATATATATATATATATATATATATATACACGTATGCACTGTATATATGTGCATGTACAAAAGAAGAAGTAGACATGGGCCAGACGAATCAGACAGCCCCCTCCTCTCTCTCTCTCTCTCTCTCTCACTCACTCTTCTTGACTTGATCTTGTGAATGTCGGGAAACGAGCTCACTTCTCTCTAATAATCATAATATGCAGCAGCTTTCTTTGTTACCTTGACATAAAAAAGTAGAGACACGATCATTGCAGGCCATGCAGCTATACAGAGGCACAGAGTGATGCGATCGAGTGTATACTGCTGCTGTTTATTATATTGTGAGCACTGCACGTACAGTATATACAAGTCAGTGGAATGCAGTCGCCAGATTAATGTGGTAATTTGTAGCGATCACGCGCGGGCGTCACGATGTCTCATCTAATCTCATTTTATATAATAATAATAACAAAAACTGCACCTTGAATTTTCAAATAAATAGTCCACACTTAAATTCAATATAATTTGAGTAAGGATTGAATCCTATAGTTTAGAGAATAACTATTTATCGTTTTATGTTTTTTAACAAAAATATTGTTAAGTCAAATATAGGAAACACGATAAAGTAATTGTACGTAATAAGTTATTTGATAATTGTTTAATATCCTTTATACGTAAAACGAAAAAGCTTTATATATATATATATATATATATATATATATATATATATATATATATATATATATATATATATATATATATTATATATATATATATATATATATATGTATATAAGCTACTTAAGCCTAATATAAAAAAAAATTCTTCTCAACAAAAAATTCTAATATAAAAATATTTTTTGAAGGGGAAAAAAAAAAAAAAAAACATTCGTAATAACTGCGGACCTTTTTTTTTTCTCTTAATAATCATTATTTTTTTGTAGAATATCAGTATGAAGGTAAAACTAACGCTGAATATAATAATATAAGTATGGATGTGGATGAGTAATATAAAAAGTACTAAACGAACGTGGCTGTAACTGAATATTGTGTTCTTATGATGTAGATACTTTTACTGACTATTTATGTGAGAATTTTAATGTATTTTTTCTTTCTCTTACCTACCAGCAATACGACCAAGGAAAACCATAAATCAAGAATAATGCTCTTGTGAGTGCATCATGTCTTCACTTTGTTTGTGGCGGCGCGAGCTCGCGTCATGTAAAATCATCACAATTATCTTTTATAGCTATCATTTTTAATATTTCTTTTTTATGATGCGATGCACATATAGCAGCGCAGATATGTAATATTTTTTCAGTTTTGTAACTTCGAATAAGACAATTTTTTACTGCATCGTAAAGTAACAGGAATATAAATAAATAAATAAACAAATAAATGATATTATATAAAAACATTGATACAATGATACAATTAGTCATTAAAATTTTGTATAATATACGTAAAAGTGGGTTTCATTAAAAACAAAATTATACATTTTCTATTAAAACGTGTATTAAAATAGAGTATAAGTACAATTATTTGTTATACATATATATAAAAAAATAGTAAAAATAATTAAGAAAAGTATAATAAATTTCATAAGAAAATGTCTTTAGCATAAAACCGTTATAGTAATAATTGTTTCCACACAATTTACTGAGGCATGAATTGAATGAGATTTCGAAGAAAAACTCAGCAATTATCTCCATTTCAAAAAGTAATAAATATTTTGCAAACGATAAACTCAATTGAAATTATATGATTTTAATATCACTATACTTCTGAAAAGCCAATTAAAAACCATTCATATCTTAATAACAGAGGAAATTATTAAGTCTGCAGCAGATAAAAAAAAAGCAATATATATTTATATACATTCATATTTTGTCTGGCTGATGCATTAAAATCTAGTAAAATGGCGTGCATCCAAATTAATTAAACCTATAATAGTAAATGACTTCTTTTTTCTTCAATAAATGCAGTTTGTTGCAGAAAAATGTCATTACTGCATTTTACTATACACCTTATATTTTAAAATACAGTAAATTATAAATAATTATGCTCAATCAAACATAATAAATATTTAATTGTAATAAAAAAGATACTTTACTTTACTTTACTTTTTTTTTTTTTTTTTTTTTTTTTTGCAATTATAGATTATATATTTAAGAGCTCTGTTTTTAAATCTGTGCATGTTGAGTGGCTAAGATAATAAAATGCATTATTTTTTAATTATTATAGTAATGCTTATATAAAGCATTAACTTTCTTTCATTATCAAATGATTTTATTATTTGATATATATAAATTTTTTTTTATTGCAATTAATTTTTTTCTTCTTCTTTATTATCATGTTTCGTAATAATTTGTATAAGTTTCTGCTATGCATGTTTTGAATGTCTTACACACAATTTAATTACAGAAATATATTAATATCTGTTTATAGTTGTAAATTATATTTTTGTTAATGTTAAGTAAGATAAATTAGTTTAATTACTTGTATCATTTGATATTGTGTTGCAACATAAAAATATAATCGATTTTATTTGAGGTAAAATAATAATATTACTAATAATAACCAGCTCCTACAAAAGTAAGTGATATTTATTATAATAACAACCTATAAAGAAACGCAAAATTACTGAAAAAGACGTGTTACTAGAAAGTGGAAAGCACATGCAGTATATTATGGTACTGTAGTACATAATATATAGGGGGCTTGCGCATGACGTCATCAAAGGAATTTAAATCCTCGCGCCACCGTGGCAGCCATCTTTATGTTGATCAAATTGAATTTTAGAGGGAAATGTATGCTAAAAGCATGAAGTTTACGTCGAGTTATTTCATAATAATGAGCTGAATAGTTATATATTTGCTAATAATTAAATTAAGACACATCTTGCCCGTCTATTACATAAATTTGATAAGCTATTTTTGAGTTTAAACTTATTTTATTTCTCAAATATATGAACAGTGTTCTTGTGGTAGCAGTATGAAAATTTATCTTTAGCATTTCATAAAATTTGACCTTTTAAAACAATAATACGATGTCTCTTTGAGAATAAAACATATTTCACTTCTATAAATTATAGCATATCATATAAGAATAACTTTAAAATGCAGTATCTTTTTTATTAAAAAACATTTTTATTAGCCCTTTGCATGCGGAATATACATACGCCTCGAAAATAATGCATTTTTGTTACCGGCAAACTTTTAGTATTTATGATGCATGCAACAATCTAGTTAATATTATTCATCGGTACAAGCACACATTCTAGGTCGTAATATCACGTTTCTTAAACTATAATTGTCTCAATTACAATCAAAATGCTTTATTACCGCAGCAAGCTCATCAATAAAGACTACCGGTATGTGTATGTTGTAGACACATATTTACACAAGCTTTCCTTTTATTGGTTATCATGATTACTTACCCTTTATAAATATCACTCATATTATTACATATTTATAGATAAAATTACATAAATAATGATATAAATTGAATCCTTAATTCGTATTAAATACGTATTTTCATTCCAAACTATATGGGCCAAAGGAAAGCGCGCCATGTTGGATCGTCTTCTCGTGTGGACGATTTTGGTGCTACAAGTTGCCGTAGTACACTATATATTATGTAAAATCTGCAAATAGAAGAATAAAATACACAAAGTAATAGTTCTACAGTAAATTTAATGCAATTATAGTAATGAAAATACTTCCCGTAATGTGGACAATCTTGAAGGCGAAGCGAGAACAAGGGCCTTGTTAAATTTCATATATCTCCCCTAATACGAGCTAAATTCGTTCTGTTGATCGGCTAATGCAAACTTAATATATTAATAAATAATTTAATTCATGAGATTTTATTCAATTAATTATACGAAATCCTTAAAAAATGAAAACCAAAACGACGTTTTGCATTACTTTTACGGGCCCAAGCTTCATGTTCTACTCAACAATGGCGCCAGATGGCGCTGCAGCTTGTGGAAAGGGGGCGGGTCGTCAAAATTTTAGCGGCAAAAGGAAAATTTTTGAAACGTGAAAGCCCCCTTAAATATAAAGTGTAGAAGATAAATATTATATTATAGAAACTGAACATAAGCAAAATGCAGTAAGTCCAGCCTATAACCATCTTAATTTAGAATTAGAATGTGCTAACAAGTGAGTAAATATTTACGCAATTTGCACCCATATAACATTTTCTCGGCAAATTTCAGGGTGTATGCCCATGACGTCATATTTAATGCGCTTGGACGCCATACTGGAATAATGAATAACATTGCTCAGCTTAAGACAAACTTTCATTTTTGGCTATTTTCTATGAGGTATTATATGATATTGAGTGATCCAACATGGCGTTGACTTTAACATGAATGCATAGATCCTTATTAATTTAAAAAAAAAAGTATTTTAATTTTTCTTGGAATACTGGAATTATTGTTGATTTTCTTCTGGAGGTATAATGTAAATAAAATGCATTAACGAAAAAATTTGCATCGAAAATTCATAAATATATTATAACATAACACTTAATTGCTTAAGTGGTATTTTTCTTTTATATAACAGAGAGAGAGAGAGAGAGAGAGAGAGAGAGAGAGAGAGAGAGAGAGAGAGAGAGAGAGAGAGAGAGAGAGAGAGATGAGATGAGATGAGATGAGATGAGATGAGATGAGATGAGATGAGATGAGATGAGATGAGATGGGACGAGATGAGAATTAAGGTCGAATCATAGCGAGCAAGGCATGATATGCACATATCTGGTCTCTGCACGTATGCATGCTCTTGCTCTCACTCAGAGTGAGAGAGGACACTGAAATAATGTAATGGTCACACGCGCGTGAGGATTTTAAAAAGCTTCCTTCATGCATGACGGTACAACAAGTAAGTATAAGATGGCACTATTCCTATTGTTCATGTATTATAAACTTCAAAAATGTTTTCTGGATTGAAGAATACCTTTTCTCATTACTGCGATGTTAAAGAGCACGATTATTTTATTGATTACAATTTACAATAAATAAAAATAATGATAATAATAAAAAATTGCAACTTTATATGTGGTCACTTTTGGGTCGGACATATTAAGGGGTAAAAGTAAACCACATATATGAGTCTACACCACATATCAATCATCATCATCGTGTTACGTTAGTTTTAATTATATGGTTCCACGAGTTCAACCAAAGCAAAAACTAACCGCACGTATATATATATGTGTGTGTGTGTGTGTGTATATGTATATATATATATATATATATATATATATTATGAGTTGTAAGTTTTCAAATGTTCACATCGAGTATGTATGGAGAGGAGAATCTTTATAATTAAGCTTAAGTGTGGTTAAAAATCAATTCTGTACATACATATTATTTTAAATTATGAAATATAGAAAATAGGCCAATTACAAAATTAGTGTATATCTTAATAAAAATCGACATAATAATATAGCGTTCGAGAAATATTAAAAATTGCATTCTATATGAACACATAATTTTCAAAAGTAGGATCTGAGATCCGATACTAAAAAAATTATGTTCATCAAAACCGTCTGGATATGATGAGGTGCATATTTTGTGCAAATATTCTTTGCTACAAAAGTGGCAGGACGACGTAAAAATGACAACAATTATTAAAAACTTCGTATACAATGTATATCACACAACATAATATAAAAATATACTGTATATTTTTATGCATTATCATATAAGAGGCATACGTAGCAACAACTCAAGCCTTAAGAAGAGTGGAGCTAATGATATTCATTACGCCATAAAATCGTATGTATGTACTTGTAAAAATTAAGAAGAAGAATAAAACTCGGAAGTCTCGGAACTATTAGATTAAAAAATATCAACTAATAATGTAAATTTAAGTTTAATGTACTATACAAAATTAATATTTACTTTTAAATTTAATTTTAAATATTATAATGATATATATTATACATACATATCTTGTTATATATTTCATTTTATTTATATACATATTATTATCTTTGTTGAAAACTCACTTACTTTGTATACCTAATACATTTTGTCTGAGTGTTTTACTTCTCTCGTCGTAATGGAAGTTATTTTTGTTCAGGTGTGTTTTTGATAGAATAAAAGCACAAGATATACATGCCGAGCGAGCGAGCGGGAGCGTCAGTCTCTTTTCTATCTCAGACGGCGCGTCTACATCTTTCTCTCTCTCTCTCTCTCTTGCTTTTACTCGCACTATCATTTAATTAAATTATATATTTGCTCTCTTATATATACAAAAGCACTTCTTCTTATTATAAAACTAAAGTATATATAATTTATATATAAAAAACTTGTAGGTGAAAGTCTACACTTTGTCATTTTATTTTAAAACACATTTTGTTAACAGTACGACGTGTTCCTAAATTACAGAGTCGAAGGGAATAAGCTTAATAATTCTTAATTATACTTTTAATGATTAAATAAACGGTTGTTGCTAGATGTGTCATTTACTATTAACTATATGTAGCACTCTTGGAAAAATTCATATAACAAAGTAAACTATTATTATATATTTCTTACGTATTTCATATAGATTCGACTTGCGAAAAATTGATACATGCATTTTAATTCCTTTTAATTATATTATAGTATTTCTGGTAGATTTTTAGATTATTTGAAAAAAAAAGAAGATAATATCTATAATTATTACCCACTAATAACAATATAAATAATGATAAGAAATATAAAATGTAATTATTTAAATTCTTGGTTGGTTGGGAAAAAATAGATTTGGCCGGAGTATAAGTGTAGAAATAAAATATATACAACAAACTTTAAGAGAGAACTTTGTTTGTTTGATTTGAAAGAAAACAATGAACGTAGCCATACAGAAGACAAAAATGTTTTAGATTAAAGTGAATTAAAAAGAGGCAGCGTTTGCGTTGGTTTAAAATAAGACAGATAGTGTATAGGGTCACAAGTCAAGATCAAAAGTAAAAAAAAAAAAAAAAAAAAAAAAAAAAAAGGCGCGCACGCTTTCTTTTAAAGCGAGAAACTCTTTTTATATTTACAATGTATTATAAAATAAAGAATTAAAAAAGAAAAGAACCTTGTATAACAATGTAAGAAAACGTCTCTGTGGCAGCGCACGTGGACCCCAGCTTAAAAAGAGAAAAGAAAAAGAACCAAATACATTCAATGTTTCCGGGAAAAATATCTTGAATAGCAGAAGTTTTTTCCTCATGATCCTTGGGCAGCGTCGCACCTCACGTTTGATCGTGGACAATGCGAGCGCGTGCAACCACGCACCTTCAAACTTATATAAAAAAATGATAAGTAAATATAAAAAAATATATAAAGACGACGAGACAGAGGTTTATAATAGCGTACTGTATTACATCGAGCGAAACAGAATAATGCCGATTAACCTTTCTTTTATCTCATAGGCCAATAAACTTTTCTTTCGCGTTGTTGTTTTCATTTCTCTTTTCTCCTATGCTTCTTTCATCAGGAGGATGATTTTCTTTTCATAATGGATCAGTAAATGACATTTGACAACCACTCAACACGCATTTGTAAAGAGAATATCGTATTCTTGTTGAAGGAGCATAATCAACCTTGCACACTTTTTTTCTTTATATTATATAATCAAAGGTATATGAATTAAAGAATGAATGAATTAAAAAAAAAAGTTTTTTTTTTTAGCTTTATATTATATATAATATATATTACTGTATTTTTAACTATTAATATAGCATATATTACCTCATAAATTAATTTATTAAAATACTGTCTTTCTTTCTGTGAGGTTAGCTTTAATCATTCAAAATCTTCCATTCATCAATTTATTTCCTGATTTCAAAATAACGTGAATTAGAATTCAAGGTTATTCAAGGTTATAGAGTCCCAGACATTTTTCCTTGTCTGGAAAACTTCGCTCCATATTTTAAGATATAAATATGATATTTTATGATTGTGAAACACATAAATTTAGAGTTTATAACTATAATAAAATTTAATTAAATTATTGTTTTTCATTGAGAATAACCAAATCTAAAACTGTATTTTTAAAATAAATAATTAAAGATAATGGTATATAATATATATGCACATAAATAAATATACAATAAATTTAAAAAAATAAATAAAACAAGCAAGACTTTTCTTATACCAAATTGGACCCCCCCCCCCCTCGTATTCTTGTTAAGCATCACATTTAATCATTGCAGTATTAGAAAAAGTTGCTCATATCCAATGCATTTCAACACTACATTAGAGTACTCTAGAAGAGTACTCTACACTACATATTCTTTAACAGCAGGACAGACAAAGCAATTGCTGTAAAAATAATAATTATAAAATGACAATTATAGAGTACTCTAGAAGAGTACTCTACACTACATAATCTTTAACAGCAGGACAGACAAAGCAATTGCTGTAAAAATAATAATTATAAAATGACAATTAAAAAAAAAAAAAAAAAAACTCGGACTCTCTTTTCTTTTAAACATAATATCACGTATAATATTACTTAATTTTGTATTATTTCTCTATTGTTAATTAATATTAAATTATTTTTTTGAAGTGTTACTTCTGTTATGTCCCCCCCCCCTTTCTCTTTCTTTCTTTCTTTCCTTCTTTCTTTCTTTCTTTCTTTCTTTCTTTCTTTCTTTCTTTCTTTCTTTCTTTCTTTCTGTCTGTCTGTCTGTCTGTCTGTCTGTCTGTCTGTCTTTCTTTCTTTCTTTCTTTCTTTCTTTCTTTCTTTCTTTCTTTCTTTCTTTCTTTCTTTCTTTCTTTCTTTCTTTCTTTCTTTCTTTCTTTCTTTCTTTCTTTCTTTCTTTCTTTCTTTCTTTCTTTCTTTCTTTCTTTCTTTCTTTCTTTCTTTCTTTCTTTCTTTCTTTCTTTCTTTCTTTCTTTCTTTCTTTCTTTCTTTCTTTCTTTCTTTCTTTCTTTCTTTCTTTCTTTCTTTCTTTCTTTCTTTCTTTCTTTCTTTCTTTCTTTCTTTCTTTCTTTCTTTCTTTCTTTCTTTCTTTCTTTCTTTCTTTCTTTCTTTCTTTCTTTCTTTCTTTCTTTCTTTCTTTCTTTCTTTCTTTCTTTCTTTCTTTCTTTCTTTCTTTCTTTCTTTCTTTCTTTCTTTCTTTCTTTCTTTCTTTCTTTCTTTCTTTCTTTCTTTCTTTCTTTCTTTCTTTCTTTCTTTCTTTCTTTCTTTCTTAAAATCAAAACTTACCCTTGAGAACTTTAATCTATTCAACTGCAAACTAATAGTGGCTACCTATATAATATTGCATCAATAAGTAAATTCTATAAGTTAGGCTTAATTATTATTATTAAAGTGTATTGCTTTTAAAAATAAAAAAATATTTGAAATACAAGCTATTTTATAAAATAGTATTATTATTAGTTAGTACCACAATTATTTTAAACAAATCATAAATTTTACACGATACAAATAAAATCAGCAATTTTAAATCACATAATAAAAAAATCTTTCTTAACTCTTGTTCAATAAAAACACTAATTGACAATAAAAAAAATGAATTAATGAAATCCTTAAAACCATAAGACCTAAAAAAAAAAAAAAAAAATCTAGAAGTTTAACTTTGAGAGTTAAAATACTGTTAAAATTTACACAATGTAAAATATCTACAAAATAAACATAATGTAGATGATAAAAAGTACATACATATTTTATGTTCCCTATTAAAATATTTGGTTCAACTATACAAATAACTAAAATTATATTGTATTAAAAAAAAATAATAATAATAAAGACAAATAGAATGTATGAAAATTTGAACACATTTAATTGAAAATTTATGAAAGGAAATTATTGTCTAATTTATGAATACTCTAATAATTGTCTGATTTGTAGATAGATGGGACATGGGATATATTCTCTAGTGTAGATACATGCTAGACTAGCATGGTAAAAATTAAATTGTAACTAAAAATATAAATTAGAGAAATTTCATTACTGTAATTTTCAATTCAATGTGATCTAATCTTTGTACCTACTATTTTTTTTTTATCATTATTATTATTACTTTTTTTTTAAACATCATATAGGTTTATTTAACTGTGGAGTTTTTTTCCCCTCATAATATTAAATGACTAAACTTGTATAAAACTTAAAAATAGATGTTACTTGATCACAGAACTAACTTTTGTTCAAAATATTTTTATATTTAATATAACACATTTTAGAAGTAAATGAAACAAAATACTTTGTAAATAAGTCAGTCTAGCAAGAAATCAAAACTAATTGAAAATATTTTACATTTAACAAAAATCATGAAAAAAAAAAAGAAAAAAAAGTATTATACAGTACATAAAAACTACTTCGCACTTCTATATTCCAGTGTCTTTAGGTATTTACTCTGCTTGGAAAGTGTCACTGGTGTCAGGCAGTTGCTGGTATCTGTCTCTGGTTTTGGACCACGTCTCTTGCTTCCTCTTGTTCACTTTGCTCAGCACTACAGGTGCTGTGACATTGTCAGACCCTAGGCCAGCTTTAGCTACTCGCATTTCAACAGGAATCTAAAAATAGAATACAAAATATACAAATTAAGAATATTAATTTAATACTATACTCTCATTCTATGATACATTATACACCAACAATTATGCACAGCCAGAATTTCACAAAACTGCATTATTATTATTTTTTTTTTTTAAGGCATAGAACACACCTTGAACAAAAAAGTTGTGTAATACTAAGAAACCTGAAAATCAGTGTTGATTTGGCCGGAGTCATTGATTTCTAATTTATTTTCCATTCACAAAATGGCACGAGCGGTCAATGGCGTCACAGCTCACTTGTTTTACGCGCTTAAAACTCAAACTAGTGGCTACAGCTGTACACTGGCCCTGCAAAAATCTGATTGTTGTGTTTAAGTTTTTCCCATTTGGGGACGTAAACACTGTGGTCAGATTTTTTTGGGGTCTGTAAACAACCCACCAACCACCTTAGACCAAGACCTCAAATCATTATACACTAAAAGACTTATTCTGCTAAACAGTGCAGAAGATAATCAAAAACTCCCATGAATTTACATGACATTTTGAGAGGGGGGAGGGGGATCAGAGCTAAAATTGTTTAAATATGATATTCATGGTCTTAATACACTTTACTGTATTTGTGTAACCTGTGCCATCAAGATTTTCACCGAACTACGGACCTCATCCTATCCTTTTCTTTGTTTATTAATTCAAACTGAAATGGTTTTAACCTTTCCTAACTAATTACTTTACTGTATATTACAGTGATTGTACAGTATATAGCACACAGCTTTATGTACTGTATTTAATGTTTAAACATATTTTTTATCAGTACCGTACAATATATATATATATATTACTTTATTAATTGTTTGCTTTAATTAGAACAACATAATTACACAATAGCTACATAAATACTTACTGGTTCAGTTATTCCACCTCCATCTTTGCCAAGTGCCTGCCCACTCTGCCATCCCATCTTTGACAACAACTTAAAACCTTTGTTGCTTGCTGGTACAGCTCTGCAATCAAAGTATACATGAGAATGGATTGCTGATCACTTGTGACATATATGTCACACTTACTGTTCTAGTGATGCAGACTCAGTCTTGGCACCATGATGGATGGACCCAATAGTCTGGCGACGTTGTCCTGCTCTATCTTGGTATCCTGCTTTCTCTGCAGCTGCCACAACATCAGGTTCTTGCTGACCTGTCAGAGCAAATCTCCTGCGCAGTCGTAACAGTTCATCTCGATGTTTGGCATCCTTGTCTGTGCCTCCAGCATTAAAATTGCGAGTTTCTTCTGGATAAAAAAAAAAAAAAATAATAATAATATTTGTACCTACCGGTAATCTTTTAGTTTATACACATATTTTAGTTATTTTGGAGCCACATTTTATGATCTTAGAGAATAAAACGCAACTAGACAATTAATTTTACGCTATTTACAAGGAAAGGATAGAGGAAACTAGCAAGGGAAGAATGATTGTACTAAACTTTAGTAAAAATATTTCTAGCACAGAGATAAACTAATGTATTTGATATCGTTGCTAGCAAGATTTTCACCAAACACTGTTAAGGCCCTTGCTGGTTTTCTATATGCTTTCTTTTTAATTTTATCATATCCAACCACAATGGTTTACAGTATAATCTTTTATTTATTTTATTCTTCTTCATAATATCAATAAATTTTCCATCAAGAATATATTAAGGTGTAGAACAAAATACTTGTCTAATTCTGTATCCTAAGATACCTAAATAACAATGTTGAATTGACTGGAGTCATCGATTTCTAATTTATTTTCCATTCACAAAATGGCAGATACCGATTCATGATGTCACGGCTCGCTTGTTTCCGTGTGCATAGACTAGCGAGCTGTGACATCATGAAACTGCATCTGCCATTACATGAGTGGAAAATAAATTAGAAATCAATTATTCCAGCCAAATCAGAGTTGATTTTTAGTTGTACTTATGTTAGGATATTATACAAGTTTATTGTTCAAGGTGTTTTACGCCTTTATGACAAAATGAAAATAGGTAGGAGGTAGGATATTGAGAGCCTACCTTGCTGCACTAGTCCTGGTTCACAGTGTCCACAGGTTTCATTGCCAGGATGAATGTGACATCTCAGTTTAGTGCATCCTACTCGCAGCTCACTGCCATGTTGAACCACTTTAGGATCACTTTCCTGCAGAGCCACGGAGAGCCGGCAGCCATCAAGAAATGTGCCATTGCGACTTCCTAGGTCACAGAGAAGATACTCATCCTTCTCAAATGTAAACCTTGCGTGGTGCTAAAACATTTCAGAAGTATCTTAATAAAATTATATCATCACAGACATGTGAACTTTAATGTGACTGTTAGCTTTAACATCAATGTAATAAAGTGTTTACAACTGAAACAAAATTAAAATGCCAACTTATTTCAATTTTTAATTCCATAGTTTGCATTGTTACTGAAACGATTACATAAGACTGAATTTTAAAATCACATTGCTAGAGGGTGCTTGATACCAACTAACCTTGCTAACATTGATGTCAGGGATGCACACAGCATGGGTGGAGCCCTCACGCCCAAGGGTGCCTCCTGTACATGTGACAAGAAACAGTGTCCCAATTTTGAGTGACTTGAGTTGTGTTTCCAACACCATAAGCCTCATACAGGGTGTCACCTCTTTGGCAGGAACCAATCTCTCAACCCCGACTGTGCTTGAAGACTTTACTGGCTCCTCACTCTCACTCTCTGTTGACTCAGAACATTGTCCTTCCTCCTCTTCACTTTCCTCTTTCTGAGCTCTCTTCATTTTCTTTTGTTGCATTTTCAATTGCTTTTTTCTCTATAAAAAACATGTATTAACATTATATTACATATATTACATTAAATTAACATGTATATTAAAAAAGCTAATAATATTAATAAATAAAATGTTAAAATAATAATAGAAAAAATAGTGGGAGAGAGAGATTACCACATTGAATTGAAAATTCTCTAAATTATAGTTAATTAGGACTTGGGGATCAAATGTTCTAGCGTAGACGAGTGCTTGAATTTTTTTTTGATAAGATATGCCATCTCCAGCTGTAAAGAGCTCTCTGCTGACCCTTGCTGACGAGTCCTAGATAAAGGACGAAACTGGTCTTAAGTCATGAGTACGTCTAATGATGTTTGATAATGTTGTGCCTCAGAATTAATGTGAGAACGTGAGATATACTAGGTACCAGTAGGTAATTTATTATTATTGACAAAGTATCCTTATCCTATTAATGTTTATTTTACCAAAATATATCTAGGAATTGTTTATACTAGAATATTTGATCCAAAGTTTTAATTGATCATATAAATGAGAGAATCTTCGCACTTTTTGAATTTTCAATTCAACGTTCCCTAATCTCTCTCCTACTATGGTATGTATTTATTATTATTATTTTTTAACATTATAATATAAACCACAATGTTGCTGTGTTTTTTTCTTCTCATTTTTATATAATATTAATAGAAGTAAGCAAAGGATAGAAATGGAGGTCATCGGTGAGGCACACAAGAAAAGTTTAGGATTTTCTATCCTCATTTAGGAAACTGTTGTTGTTGTTGTTGTGAAAACTATTGCACCATCAAGGATGAAAATATTTGAATGAGAGGTACTAGATAAACTTTTACATAATTTAAGCTAAAAAAAAAAAAAATAAAAAAAATAAGAATCTTCCATCACCAATAACTTCCATTACATTGAAAACAATTTGCTATCCTTTCGTTTATTAATTAAAAAAAATATATAGGCCTATATAAATAAAAAAATAAATGAAGTTTAGTTGTACCCTTTTCAACTCGCACTCCCAGTTTGCAATTTCCTCTTCTTCAGCTTCTTTTGCAGAATTGTCAATTTGATGGTAAACATGGAATAAATGAGTTTCTTCATCATATGTGTAGTATGTCTTGTTTATGCCATCATAGTACAAGCCAGTGTTCTAAAAAAAAAATATAATAACATTAATAACTAACGAAACAATTTTTAAAAAAGGGAAATTTAAGCTAAGAATTTTTTTTACTGATTTCTTGCAACAGAATACGTACTTTAAGAACTTTGAAAGCTATTCAATGAAACTTTTTATAAAGAGTTTCTAATAGTATTACATAAATAATCATTGAATGGTTATTAATATACAGTACAGTACTTACTTGGTCATAATAATATCCTGTACTACGATCATAATACAAGCCTAGACTCTCCTGGTACACAAATCCAGACTCTTGTAATACATTTTCCGCAGCTTCTCGTACTTGGTCAGCTAATGACACCCCAGCATCCAACCCCCAGTCAGGGACATCTGATGTGGGTTTAATTTCTTCTGCAATGTTGTTGTGATCTGCTGGAGACTCTGCTTTAGGAATGAATGATGAAGAATATGACGTACCATCATGAGCAGGCACTGTGTCAATTATTGTTGATTCATCTTTACTAATGGCTGCAATGGGGGCTTCAACTGAAACTACAGATGGATCTTGGTGCTAAAACAAGAAGAAATTTTAGTATAGAGTACTTTAGAGTAACTATACCTGTGTACTTTTAAACATACCTATGCATTAGGTAATGATATGTATAAAAATTACCGAAACAGATGTAATTATGCAGCACAGTGCTTTTTTTTTTTTCTTTCTTTCTTTCTTTCTTTCTTTTTCTTTTTTTTTTTTTTTTAATTATTTTTAACAATTATGGTAGATACCCCTATTTTCGGCAGCCCCCCAGAATTTGGCAGTTTCTTTTTTTTTTTTTGTGGAAAAACCACTAACAGTTGAGATTAGAGAAAAATTAAGGAGGTGGAGGAGGTAAATCTTAATATCACAAAAAATCTTCAGCTCTTGAAATTGTATGCTGTAGCCTTGGAGTAAAAAATATATTAAAGTGGGGTGCCGAAAACTGGTCCCTCTACCATACCATACATAAGCTTGCTGACTCTACTTTTTCCAATCGTTCGTATAGTGATAGCAACGACATGTACGACAGTACGACTGGTATTATTTTACCTTTTTTAGCTGCTCATCACAGCGTGCAACTGCAGTCCCAGCTGCAGTGGCCCACTGTGTGAAATGCAAACCCATGAACTGACCCAGACCTACCCCTATGTACACTTTACAATTGATTCTTTTACTTTTACAAACCTCACTTATATTATATATAGTACATACCTTTTTTGATGATTCTCTTTTTCTCTTTAACTTTTTTATATCTTTATCGCGTGATTCCAACTTATGCAACAACTTTTCAATGTATTTTTTGACATCGGGAAACGAACTAATTTGTTCTTCAATGTTAGGTGGTATTTTTGATTTAGAATGTTTTCGTCTCTCATTCTTAGTCTTGTTTTCATCCTGATGGTTCTGGTCTGAATCTTTATCAGGAGGGTTTTTCGGGGTCTCCTTGTTGATTTCTGTATGAGCAGAGTCATTCAAAGCCAAGTCACCGTCATCAGCTTCCATCTTTGCTTCCTCGTCCCCTGCAGACCTGTTTATAACCACGTTTTAGTATTGGACCCATTTAAAACAAGCGTATATTGTAAAATATACAGACAGACTATAAATTTAACTATCTATGATTAAGTTTCTTAGAAATCATTGCATACAACAACAAAACGAATATGTTCTAATTTGGTGTCTAGATTTTAGACCGTATTCGATATCACATTTTAAACCGAATAGGTTAGAGATGTTTGAAAAATTATGTTAAGTACTATAAGAATTTTATATGCGCTAAATAACTAATATTTTTGCAGTAAAAATAGAAAGAAAGTCCCACATTTTTGAAACATTAAAAAAGTAAACAACTCTAAAAAAAATTCAGATGGTATTTGTGATGCTCATTTTTGTTCCAAGAAGCGCGCAATTTAACATGAAAGTTTAAATTTAAAAGTACTAAATACGGTCCAGGGAGAGTCTATCTTATTTTAATCATTTTTAGGGACTCATTTGTATCCCAAAATCAAATAAATATATTTATATAATTATAACATAATTGAGTTTCTTTTTTTTCTGTGTTAAAAGATACAGATACTAAATAGCATTAAATTTAAAATTTGCAGCGCTTATGGGGAAAAAAAAAATAATAATATAGTACAAGATCGCGAGAAAGTATAATGGTACAAGAGTGGATGTATGCGCATATGGGATGGGTCTCTGATCCCACCACAGTTCTCTTGGTTTGCCTGAATGTTGAATGCGCAGCAGGGCAGCTCGGGGCGCTCGTATCGTGCGGCATCCTGCCGACTTTGCATTACAAAAGAGCGCATTGCAGACAGACACGACTAGTCTCACAGTATATTATACAGTAGTCCATCTCCTATAGCGGGAATGTCAGATCGAATGCGCGCCATAATTCCGACTGGGTGAAGGTGACAGAACTAGAAGCCGTAATTTGAAGTAATGTTACATGTAGTTCTGTCACCTTCACCCAGTCGGAATTATGGCGCGCATTCGATCTGACATTCCCGCTATAGGAGATGGACTACTGTACCATCTACTGTGGACTAGTCTATTTGTATTTGTATTTTTGTAATAATAATGTTCGTCCCAGAATCAAAACAAACAAACATCTATAGCTGCCTGCTGCATGCAATGCGAACAAAGTGAAAGAGAACCAATCTTGATGGTCTCTACAACCCCGTGGATTGATGGTGACAAATATTTGTCCTCATTTCGTGCATGCGGGAGGACCCACTTTATTCCCACATATAAATGGATGCAAATTTTAAATTCAGTGCTATATCTGTACAATTCTGGACAAAAGTTCAAAACAGGACATGTAGGCAATCTGCAAGAACCCAATATTTTTCTTACGAGAGAAATGCAGGTTAATTGCCTATATACGCTATACATTCAGCAATTTTTGTCCAGCAGAGCTGGTAATCATCCCACTACCAGTGTGTCCCAAACC
Source organism: Ecdyonurus torrentis (assembly GCA_949318235.1). Taxonomy (NCBI): domain Eukaryota; kingdom Metazoa; phylum Arthropoda; class Insecta; order Ephemeroptera; family Heptageniidae; genus Ecdyonurus; species Ecdyonurus torrentis. The sequence continues at coordinate 5,651,012 of OX439131.1, read as the reverse complement.
CCATATCATCATGTATTTCTCATATTATTATGAAATATGTTACAGCATTTTACTTTACTAAAACCAAATGTTCTACGAGCTTGTTGGTACGAAATCATAGAATAAATACATTTTAATACATATTTATAATATCTTTAATTTTTATGCAGAGTGTTTACCTACAAAAATAAATTTCAAAATTATACATTTGCAAACTTTTTATTTTACACTGCAAGGCTTGTGAAATAGGTCATATTTACCTGTCAAAAATACAACACTGGAGTATTGCTATAACTCGACATGCTAGTGAATGACTAAAAAATGTAGGGTTGGAGCCACTATATACTCTAGCAATGTTGGTAGACTGGCATCAGGGTAAACAGCTTGCTTAGCTAACATCTGTCTAACTGCATATTTGCTCAGTTCACGTAATGGTAGGAGATTTTCTGAAAAAATTAGAACATTCAAAACAATTAATACGTACATCTCTAAAACATAATAGACATATCAAGGAAAAATAAACCATTGCGGTTAGGTGATAAATTTGAAATAAAAGAATAAGAGAAAACCATCAAGGACCTTGCAATACGAATGAGTCTCATAGTTTGGTGAAAATATATAGTCTTAGTCTTACTATAGCATATATATATATATACACACATACATATATACATATATATATATATATATATATATATATATATATATATATATATATATATATATATATATATATATATATATATATATATATATATATATAATATATAGATAGCTTTCGGCACTATAGTATTAGGTGCGCGTGTATTATGATTTTAACAGTCCTATACTGAGAAACTATGAATGATTTGACTGACATTATGACTATGATGATTTGGGCTGACAAAGCGGCATAACACGCTTTGTTTTCGAGTGCTGAATAAAACTAACCAATAATTTATTTGTTTTTATCTCTCTGTGCTAGCAATATTTTCACCAAACTATATGGAACTCTTTTATTATGCTATAAGGCTCTAGCTGGCTTTCTCATATCTTTTTTTTTTTTTTCCCTTCAAATTTATTACAAAACATTGTATCGAGGGTGCTCCGCTATAATGTCTTAAGTCCATTTGACCTTGAAAAACATTTTTTGCTACAAATGACCTGAAATGGATAAATCCAAAATTTGGGGTTGATTTGACGATTTTTTATTTTTCAAGGTCAAGTGGACTTAGGACATTATAGCGGAGCACCCTCGGTATGTATTTTTATACAATTAAATTTAAAAAAACTATATTTATTTTTAATTTCTTACTTTTTTGCTTATTGAATTCTTCTCTTACTGGATGCCATTTTGAGAAATTAGGATGATTAGCAGGATATGCAAATTCAAATTCCTCAAACCAATTATCTACATGTTTCTTGAAACATGTATGGATTTCTGTACCATGAGGGATTTGACCATACTTAGAGAGCAGTGTATACCAGAATATAAACAAATCCATATTTTCATCAATGACTGGAAACTTGAAAATCAGGAGTGCTAGTGGAGGAGCCCACCAATGAGGTAGTAATAGCTGAACAAGCTCCTCTTCATTGTTCAAAAATGCAAGAAATAGTGCATCTGGGAGCAAAAACTTGGCCTTCATCAGCTGAATAACTTCAAAGTTGCCTTGGATGGTGAGTGCCATTGAACCCACATTTACTTTCCTAACTAGAAACTCTTCTGTCAATCTTGAAACATGCTCTCGTGACTCAATATCTCGAATATTGATGCTCTGATATTTCCTGATTAACAATGCAGTGAGAGGCGTAACACAATTTACTGGAGTTTGAGATACTGAAAACCCAGCATCCAACATTGCATGTATAAATTCTACAAGAGTAGTGTACAAGTAAGAATAAGATTTATTTAAAAGTAAAGCAGTTATTGGTTCAACTAATGAATCTTGGAATGGTATGCTCATGAGAGGATTTGAAAATGATCGAACAGAACGGTATGACAATATTGAGCAAATATTTTCATTTGTTTTCAAAAGTAAATGTAACATTTCTAATGCTGGGACCAATTTTATTGATCTTGTATGTGCATCAGCTATTAGTTCAATAAGTCTAAAATAAATAAATGATAGATTGCCCTCAATTAATGGATTTTTAAATGAATCCTGATTTAAAACATACTTAAAAAGTTTGAACCATTCTCCAAACTCATAAATAGGGTTGTAGTCAGGAATGTCTAAATTTTCACCACTTTCATCTGGCATGAGAGCATACTTTTTCATATTGTAGAAAATTATGTAGAGAGTGTCTTTTTTATCTTTATTTAGCAGTAATGGGTCAGATCCAGCTTCTAAAAGAATTTTAATTGAACTAATAGCTTTAATATTTCTACTTTTAACTGCATTTAACAAAGCATGATCTCCAACATAATTCACTGCCATTACATCTGCTCCCCTTTTAAGTAATTCTTTTACTATTTCCAAGTGGCCAGAGTAACGTATTAACAGTGTAGTTCCATCAAAGCTGATTTTAGTGTTGATATATTGTGGATACATATTGAGAACCTTTTCGAACACTTGAAATCCTGTGTACTTTTTTCCCAGTAAGGTCATCAGATGTACTCCAATTTCTACATCTGCCCCCCTTTCAATTAAATACACTATTAGTTCATCTTGAACACCATTGTAGTCTTCAATTATATGATGTAGTAGGGTCCATCCTTTATCATCAGTCTTATTAATATCATTAGCATGGCTGACAAAAATCAAGTCACGTGTTGCATCACTTTTGACTGTGTTGAAAGCATGCTTCAGATCTAGCAGGGAACAAAATAATCCACCATTTACTAGCAGAAATTGTAGCAGACTTTCATCCATGTGTCCAGAACTGGGGTGAATTGCTAGATGCATGGGATTTATTCCGTTGTTATCTTCTATGTTCATGTCAGCTCCATGAACAAGCAGAAGCTCAATTATTTTCATTTGCTGAGTTGCAGTGTGGATATTGATCATTTCTTCTGTATTTTGTAATACTGAAATAAAGAAAATTCATACTAAATAATCAGATATTTTTTCTATGTAAAAAAAAAAAAAAAAAAAAAAAAAAGCTTATATCGTAAGCTTATTACATGTAAATTTGACAATGTATTTAACTCTTAAAACAAATATGAGTTCCATACTACTTTACATGATAAACTCAACAATGAGAGATTTAATAGAAATGAATTAGACAAGGTGGATTAATAGTTAAGCCGTCCTGAGATACCTTTCACTAACATATTTTACTGCCAGGGCTAAGACTGTCAAGAGACATGAATAGACTTGGAAAGTCTAAACATCTCTCCTAACATTTTACCTGTGACACACTGACATAATACACAGGCATTAACGCAAGCGCCGAGAATACTAGAGCGCATTTATTTTTCACCATGGCCTCTAAAAAGGCCACACATACACCCACTGAGAAATGAGTTCTTGCTCTTGCATGTCAAACTAGCACACATTCCATTGAGCCACAGGCTTGGTTTGTCTTTGCAATCACTATAGCTATTATTTCCATTTGATTTACTACTGTACTTCTTAATTACGAGCTGTAAATAGCTCCCTCAAGGCATCAAAAAGTACTCACAATGGTGGAGAGGAGTCATACCCTGTGAATCCCTCTTATTTACTGTTTGAGGGTTGCTTGTGATGAGAAGTGAAATAGTGTCAGGATGCGCATGTATCTTGCAGGCCATGCACAGGGGAGTTTCTCCTAAATTATTTCTAATGGCAGTGAGGTGATTTGCTTCTCTGAGAATATTATCAATAGTAGCATTGCAAGCATTGTACAAGTCGTCATTGGTACAATCATTCAGAATTCTGAAATAAAGAAAAACAAGGTATATAATAATATACACTGCTATACAGTTCTTTGCTGATCGAGGTGTTAAGAAAAATGTTAGGGGTGGATTCAGTCCTGAACCAGAAACCAGATCCAACCTTGAGATTTGGATACCCAGAGGGGATAAAGATGAACTCAGCAGTGCATGGCATCAAAATTACCAAGGACTATGGGATCTCCCATAATAAATTCTATATACAGTAACACTTAAATCAATATACATAATAGTTCAAAGCTACGTACCGTACATATACTGAAAAAATGTATTTTAAAACCATACATATGAATACGCATTAAAGTATGTACGTGCTTAGCTTATAGAGGAAAGACGAAATTGGTTTTAAAATTTCCTTAATTGTATACAAAAATAAAGTATACCTATGTAAATAAGTATCTCCATTTAAATCTTGATACTCCAGAGCCACTCCTTCTAGTCTTCGAAGTTCTTGAAAGTTACCAGAGACATCAGACAAATTGTAGCTTAGTTGTGTGTCCATATCGTAATAGTCTGTAGTATAACGTGTAGTGGCTGGAAAAAATTCAGAATAATGAATGAGTAAATATATATTTATGCAGTATTATTTATGGTTAAAACTATAGAGACTTACATAAAAACAGAGAGCTTCTTTCGCATACTATGTTATATGTATGTATATGTATACATACTAATTAAATCACAATAACATGATTACCAAAGCCTTGATTACTTGAATAATACTCTCACTTTTATGTTTTGATGGACAAAGAAGAATACAGCGTATAAAGTCAAAGTTGGTCTTGATAAAGTACGCAACAACTTGAAAAAATTGATTATTTATTGATTATTGAATTTCTTCATCTTTTAAATCACGCAACATCAAAGGTAAATAAAAAACAGATGGCAAATTTCGATTGTCTATTTTTTTAAATTTGGCGCGAAATTAGAAAAAAAAATCATCAGCTGGATCGCAAAAGGGAGTGCATTTGTGTTTGTTTGTTATTGTTTTTTAACTCAGTTATTATTATGGAAAATAGTTATTTTTAATTATTCGAACACTTAAATACATTTCTAAATAATGAATGCTATCAGACGCAATATAATTTTGATATTGCGTGAACGCGAACATCACATTACAAGCAGATCCATAGCTTCTTTAGTGTCGAGCTTGAAACCAGGCCTAAGAAATAAATTGGTTCGAGTTCGTTTTGCCCCTAGCCCTACTGGTAAGACACTGTGATACTGTAGGAATACTAGACAATTGCCAATGTATGTACATAGTATGCATCTTTAACATCTTTTGTTTGTATGATTATTTTCTTGTGTTTTGCAGGCTTCCTTCACTTGGGCGGTCTCCGAACAGCCCTATACAATTTTCTATTTGCCAAATCGCAAGGCGGTCAGTTTGTTCTTCGTATTGAAGATACAGACCAAACTCGCTTAGTACCAGGAGCTATCCAGCAGCTTGAGGATGATTTGCATTGGGCAGGAATAATTCCTGATGAGAGTTTTAGCAAAGAAGGCTCGTATGGACCGTATATTCAGTCTCAACGTCTGCACCTCTACCAAGGGCAAGCGCAAAATTTGCTGCACAATAGATCAGCTTATAGATGTTTTTGTTCAGAGCGCAGATTAGAAATGTTAAGGAAAGAAGCATTACGACAAAGACAGGTATGTACAGTACACAGAATCATACATGTGTGCTTGTGCCAAAGAGATTATACATACTGTACTGCGTACAATGGCTTGTGCTCAATATCAATAATGCTCACACTTTTTAACAGCTGCTAAAAAAATAATAACAATACGCATACAGTACTAATAAACAAATAAAATAATAATAATAATTAAAAGCCAGAACAACCCAATCTAAATCATGAATCCAATTTTTTTTAAACTTAAAATCTATAAACCAGGTCATTTGAAAGAAAATATGTATTTTTGAACCTTAGATTTTTTTCCCCTTTAGATAATATAAATAATATAAGTTTGTTTCTAAAGTTCTATTTTGATAGCTTGATTCACACATTCCGGTAATACTTTACAGGTTCCTAGATATGACAATCGTTGTAGGCATTTAACTGATGAAGAAATTAAAGAAAATATGAGGAAGAATACTCCACATTGCATTAGATTTAAAGTAAGCATCACAAATATATAGTAAAAATCTAATTATTGGAGCAACAAAAATTATTTGAACTAATAATGATTTAATTATTATTTAGCTTACTCCAATGACAGAATCAGTTCCTGACCTTGTGTATGGCAGCATTGACTATGATCCTGCAAGCCATGAGGGAGATCCAGTCATACTTAAAATGGATGGTTTCCCCACCTATCACTTGGCAAACGTTGTAGATGACCATATGATGGTCATGACTCATGTATTGCGAGGAGTAGAATGGCAGGTCTCAACCCCTAAACATGTTCTCTTATACAAGTAAGAACCATATTATGCATTCTTTTGTTCTATTGACAGAATTGTTATTATTATTATAAATTTGAAAGAAAGGACAGGAGAAAATAACAAGGCCATACCCTTACCATATATAGTGACGAGAGTCCCATAGTTTAATGAAAAGCTTGCTAGCACAGATAATAAACACATTGGATAGCTTTTGATTGGCACTAAACTCCTAGAGGAAATATAGTGTGTGTGTTTGTGCCTTCATCAGTCCTCACTGACTCAGAGAAAAATTATAAATGAATATTATTTGCTAATGTTTGGAAATTGCAGATCTATAAAATGTAATGGTTTCAGAGCATTTGGTTGGGATCCACCTAAGTACGCTCACCTTCCACTTATCATGAATTCAGATGGCACAAAGCTGTCAAAACGACAAGGTGATATTCAGATTAGAAGTTACAAAGAAGATGGCATTCTACCCAATGCACTTATAAATTTCATTACAAAAGCTGGTGGAGGATTTACGTCAAATTCCCTTGATGAAGTTTACACCATTAAAGATCTTATTCAAAATGTAAATGAAGATAATTTATTATTACAGTAAAACCTCGTTACTTACTTTTTATTACAGTAAAAATCACTGGAGGCCACTTCTTATGACCAATCCATGCCATTTGAATACGCACTCAAAAGTTTAATCAATTTTTCTACTAATTTGAAGGAAGCCTAATTATGAATTTAAATATTCAAATTGTGTACACAACAAATCTTATCAGCTACAAACTGCCTTTGATTTGCACGTCAAATTCTTTTTAGTTTGATCTCTCCAAAATGCACACCCACTCATGTCGACTGTCAGAGCGTCTACTGGACTACAATCGCCTTGAGCTACAGAGACAATTTGCTGATGAAGACACCTTACAGTATCTGGTACAAGAAGTTACATCTTTGGTCAAGAAATCATTTCTAAAGCAGTAAGTTAGATCTTAATCTGATTGAAGTATTTTGATTTTGAATGTGGTATTACTATTGTTTTCAGAGCTAAGAACAAAAATTTGCATCTTAATCCAGATCATGTCAAAAAAGTAATATTGTGGAGTCAAAATAGAATTCATAAATTAACTGATTTGGTGAAACCAGATCTTGCATTTGTTTGGATTGTTCCATCAGAAGATTCATTGAACAGCAGTTCTACAAATCCAGGTAAGGAAAATAGAACTTGGACACATCGGCCATTTTGTATTCCTTTTTCTTTCATAGTACTATGTATATATTGATGGCTCCGCGGAAAACTGAACTATCCATAGTCTCTACGCGCCTCAAATTTGGAACATCTGCGCTCTCTGCCTCTCCTGAAATTGAAGCATCTGTTTCCAGCGCACCATTACAGATGCTTCAATTTCGGGAGAGGCGGAGAGCACAGATGTTCCAGACTATGGATAGTTCAGTTTTCCGCGGAGCCATCAACATATAGCCTATATATATATATATATATATATATATATATATATATATATATATATATATATATATATATATATATATATATATATATATATATATATATATATATATATATATATATATATATATATATATATATATATATATATATATATATATATATATATATATATATATATATATATATATATATATATATATATATATATATATATATATATATATATATATATATATATATATATATATATATATATATATATATATATATATATATATATATATATATATATATATATATATATATATATATATATATATATATATATATATATATATATATATATATATATATATATATATATATATATATATATATATATATATATATATATATATATATATATATATATATATATATATATATATATATATATATATATATATATATATATATATATATATATATATATATATATATATATATATATATATATATATATATATATATATATATATATATATATATATATATATATATATATATATATATATATATATATATATATATATATATATATATATATATATATATATATATATATATATATATATATATATATATATATATATATATATATATATATATATATATATATATATATATATATATATATATATATATATATATATATATATATATATATATATATATATATATATATATATATATATATATATATATATATATATATATATATATATATATATATATATATATATATATATATATATATATATATATATATATATATATATATATATATATATATATATATATATATATATATATATATATATATATATATATATATATATATATATATATATATATATATATATATATATATATATATATATATATATATATATATATATATATATATATATATATATATATATAGGCCTATATATATATATATATATATATATATATATATATATATAAAGAGAAATATTATTGAAGAGATGCTATAACATTTTAACATATAATAAAAAAGCCATTTCATTTACGATACTATTAAATTTGATGGGTCAAAATAGAGTGTAGAAAAGTATGTCAAAGGGCTTTCAAAACTGCATGGCAGAGATGAGATAAATAACAAGTCATAACAAAATTCAGAAACTTAAGGTATTGCTGCTCCTGTTATAAGATGTTAATATACATACATACATATCATGACGCTATAAATCCCTTTCGGGGTAAGCCAGCAACACAGATGTTTTATCCTGACCCAGTGATAGACCTCCACAACTTCCTATCCTGACATACTTCACTTGCTTCCGCCAGTCTCATACCTTTTTTCATACATTTCCTTTTGCATTTCATACTGCGTACATTCTTATTTTTCAAACATCTTCCAACCACCTCAGACCATGATGTTTTAGGCCTGCCTCTATCTCTCCTTCCATCCACTCTACTATGAAATACCTGCTTTGCTATTCTTTCATCACCCATTCTCTCAACATGACCAAACCACCGTAGTACACTGTTCTCATACTTCTCAGTCACAGTTTCTTTTACTCCACATTTCTCCAACACCCAAGTATTCCTTACCCTATCTAATCTTGTTTTACCACACATACTTCTGAGAAAACTCATACCAACAGCATTCACCCTACTCATATGCCTACTCTGACATACCCATGATTCAGAACCATATAAGATAGTTGGGAGTAAGACAGAATTGTACACTGTAAGTTTTGCTTTGTTTGATAAAGCATCACTCTTGGCCAATCCTGCCATGCTGCCAACTACTTTCCTACCTGCCGGCTGCCGCCACTCTCCTCTCAATCTCCCCATCTATACTTCCATTCTCTTGATATAATCTTCCCAAATATACAAACTCTTTCACTCTTTCCAGCTTTTCTCCATTCAGTGTGAATTCATTTCCATCATCATTTTCTCCACCAAATACCATTACTTTAGTTTTCCCAACATTTATTCTCAAATCTATTTGTTCTGTGCTTTCTTCCAACCTATCAATCATCTCTTGCAATTCTTCCTCACTCTCAGCCACCATCAAAGTTGGCTGAAAAGTATGGAAGTGGAGTAAACGTAGGTTTGTTAATGGTGTGGATGTTGTTGTACGCTGATGATGTTAATATAACTTCTGTTATTATAGATATCCTTCGATCAACTTGGGAATTTCTTTCAAAAGTAAATGAAAATGACTTCCATAAAGAAAAATTAAAAACTTTACTTCCAGAAATGGCCTCTGAACTAAAAGTACCATTCAAAGAGCTGATGAAAATACTTAGGACTACAGTTAGTGGATTAAAAGTAAATATTAAGTAAAATTTTCTTTATTATTATTTTTTTCTCGTGTCCCCGCCTCCTACTAAAATTCCTTTAACTCCTAATTAATTATACATGCATAAAAGTGCTCATAACCTTGCATGCCTAGCATGCATAGGGCCGTGCATAACGGCTTGAGACAATATATGGCATGATATATATATTTTTCAAATATATATTTTTTTAAACCACTATCACCATTTGAGATTTTCAGTTGACGCTGCTGCCTGGCGCCACGCCAACTCTCATTTGGTTTCTCCCTATCAAATTTTAACGTCACATGTTTTTCTCATATAATCTTATTTTTATTAACAGGAGGGTCCAGGAGTGGCAGAAATGATGGAAGTTCTAGGACTGGAAGCAACATTATCTAGACTAAAAAATGCGGAAGTTATATTGAGGAAATCTTCCTAATCAAGTCAACTTTATTGTGCAAAAATATGTTTTAAATAAAAGTAATGTGATTTTAAGGCTACTATAGCTTTTATTCATATATGTAATATTGTGCTTTAGACCCTTTCATGTTACTGTATTACTACATTCTATTATTTTCATAGAAGTTTTTTTTTATTTTTTTTTAATAAAACCATGATGAAATTTTATGAAAAAGTTAATATTTTATTATTTTCTTAATGTACGTATTATTAATTTAACTTCATCATATCACTGTTTTTACTAAGAAATTAGAAGTTTTTGGCATGGAGTTAGCTTGAATTTGGGAAAACAATATCATATATTTGAGAATAATGGTTTACAAAGTGAATTTCCAACCCATCAGTAATAAATTTAGGCAGATCATCATAATCTTTTTTATTTTCTTCTGGAATTATTATGCATTTCACACCAACACGTTTAGCCTGTAACAGAAAGAAACGTTTTAACTCTTAAAAAAAAAAAAATAATAATAATTACAGATTGGTTTAGGAAGCAGGAAGTTAAAGGTCCATTCACATATTTATTTGTTGTAACTTTGAGTAGCAAAATAATTTTTCTATTTTAAAACCATGCTATTTAACAATTTACCTGTGCAGTCACATCAAATAAATGAATATGTGAACACAACTTTAGATGTACAAGTAACACTTACTGCAATAGTTTTCTCCTTGATGCCTCCTACAGGTAGCACATGGCCTGTGAGAGACACCTCCCCAGTCATAGCAATGTCCTGTCTCACTGGACGACCCTCAGCCAATGACAACAGTGCAGTCACTATAGTACATCCTGCACTAGGACCATCCTTGGGAGTTGCACCCTAAAATCAAAATCAGTAATATTTACATTTAAACAACATTATGTGGCTGATAAAAAGCAGAAATAATAATAGTAATTAGAAAAGTTACTAGGCAATCTAGAAAAGTATGCAATTTTTTTCTTTCATAAATGCAGTAATTATCACAAATTATTAATGTAACAATGAAAGAAGCTTTATGATAATTATGCCTGGTTTTCAGTTATTTAATGTACATCATAATTTTTATCAATAGGCCCCTATATACCCAGGAAAAAAGTGAATAGACATAGAAAAAAAAATGCATTTTTTTTTCTTAAAAATAACAATGGTAACAATGTGATTTACTATTTTGGTAATGAATTAAAGGAACAAATTTATTTTACCTCTGGCACATGCAGATGAATGTGGTTTGTGTTGAGATAATTAATCTTGGGATTGTGCTTGGCAAGAAAATTACGTGCCACAGTTAGAGCAATACGAGCTGACTCCTTCATTACATCTCCCAGATGACCAGTGAGCTCAAGTGTACCCTCTGAAATTTTCTCTGATGAGGTAGGTACTCTCAGAGCTGTCTCAATAAACAACGTAGAGCCACCTGTGATAAATAAAAATATATAATTTTTGTAAAGATGAAATTTGATTTAAAGGAAATTTAAAACTATTTTGGTTTAGACACATTATCAAAGGAAGAGTTTAGAAACCAAAAAGTGAATTACCACAATGATGTCTGTAGCTCGGGGAAGATCTTGATGGCACAGTTTACTTAAATATGGGGAAGGGGTTGTTTCAATCAAAACGTATAAATCAATGTAAAAATTTGTGTAAACTGTGCCACGAAGACCTGCACCTAGCTACACCATAGTAAGATGCTTGTGTATTCTCCTATTCATTCCTTTGACTACATATTGTGTAAATACAAGCATAATATTTACCCATAGCAGTCCATGCTAATCCCATAACTACACCAGGAGGTGTTATTTCATACATTCTGTCGTGAGTAAATACAGGTTTACCGACATAATCTGATAAATTATCAGCTTTAACTTCAAAATTTTCTGCTTCACCCTTAACAAGTTTAAATGCAACTTTACGAATAATCTGAAAGAAAATTAATACAATGTTAACAATAAGTTTCTGCCATATATTTAAATGTATGTTCTTTACCTTTTCTACTTGTTTTTGAAGATTTCGGACTCCACTTTCTCTACAGTATGATTTGATGAGAGCTTGAAGTGCATCTTCATGAAGCACTAACTAAAATAAAAATATGAATCAGTTAGTTGTTTTCCTCTCTTGTACAGTTTCAGGCAAATGAAAGGTAACCATTTAAACATATTGCTATTTTGCGCGACTCAAATTTTATGTGGAAACGATATTGTTGTGTCATATTCTCGTGTTTTGATGCGCGGTCAGGTATAGAGATATCTATCAGGTGAGCTGCTTTAGCCAGCAAGCCAAACATGCCTCATGATGAACGTGAATATGATGTAATTATATAGTTTTCCCATAAGCTTGAGGCACGCAAAAAAGCAGCAAGTTTAAACGGTTACCTTTCATTTGTCTGAAACTGTACTTGGGGAGCATTCTTACCTGCTCATCTGTAATACCAGCATCTTTACGTGCTTGTGGAATGAGATACTGCTGAGCAATGGCAACTTTTTCTTCTGCTACGTAGCCTGACACATCAATCATTTCCATACGATCTCTGAGTGGCTCTGGTATTGTGTCCAATACATTTGCAGTGCAGATGAACAGAACCTATACAGCAAATAATTATTTGAGTTCAGTTATTAATGTCTTGTGAAAGTTATGAACTAACTTTGAGTTGTATATATTTTCAAGTAGGGCTGATAGTCCTCCATGGCGTGCTAAAAGTAACCTCATAGATAAGCCCATATTAAATTCATGCACATGGTTATGTATTATTATTATTATTATTTTTTTCTTCATCTTTTAGAAATTGAGTTCAAAGATCTCATTACATCATTATTATTAAAGTGAGCTGCTGTAGCTATGTTTGAAAATATATTATATGAGCAAATTATTTGAGATTTTTATTATTATTACTTCAAAAAAAAAAAAAAAACATAATAATAAAAAAAGAGCTTTAGGAGAATTACTAACAAAATATGTACATGCAAATATGTAACTCAAAATTGGTTATAACTTTCGTTTATTGTTATGGCAAAATTAAGAATTTGTTTTTTTAATTATTATTTTTATATCAATCTATAACTTTTTTAACCTTAGATTATTAAAAGATTTGATAGAAAAACACATAGATAGATATTAGAAAAATTTGGGGAATGGGAGATAGTATGAGCTTACACTTACAGGGATGGGAGGTAGAGAGAATATTCTAACCCAGGCCAAAATGAAATTTATAAGTGTATGTAAGTGGCTCATATTGCTCTGTAGAAAGCAAACATAAGTGTAAGCTCATACTATCTCCAATCCTCCAATTTTTCAAAATACGTATCTATCTATGTATGTGTTTTTCTATCAAATAGTTTAATTATGAATTATCGCATAGCCGATTTTTCCTTTTATTTTTTATCTTATTGCATTTTTTCCCCCTAATTTGTTTTTGATACACAAGCAATATAATGTTGATCATCTTAATTTTGTGAAATGATAACTTTCCGTGTCAAAGTAAAAAGTAGTTATCTGGTTTACCACAACTTTATGCACAAAAACTCAATTTATTCTTGTTAAAATATGAAAGTGCAAGTAATTTATAAATAAATTGTAAGTATTTATACAAGGTACATACTTTAGATAGATCCACAGGGACATCCAAGTAGTGATCAAGGAAGTTTGCGTTTTGTTCTGGGTCCAGTAACTCAAGCAGAGCTGATGAGGGGTCACCTTGGTAACCTCTGTATCAATTAAAAATACACAGAAATTTTCAAAGCAATGTAATCTATGAGAAATGTACAGCAAGCGTCGGAAACAATTATTCTTACCTGCCAATCTTATCAACCTCATCAATAAGAACAAGTGGGTTTTCAGTCTTAGTTTTCTTAAGACACTGGATAATCTTACCAGGCATTGCACCTACGTAAGTCCTTCTGTGTCCTTTGATTTCAGCTACATCTGTCATACCTCCCACACTAAATCTGAAGTACTGTAAAATTATTATAAAAGCAATGCTTTATTATTGGTGCAGATATATATTAATGAAAATGTCGTAAATGTTAGCTGTCTAATGCAAAGTTTTATTTTGTATGGATGCAGTCAGTATACCTGATTGTGATAGTATATTTTACCTATCCAAAAATAGTGCTAAAAATTGCTATGTTATTCTCATAAAAACAACAAACAAACATACAAAGTGAGTGTGGATGGTAAAATATGTATAATATCACAATAGTGTGTATATATATATATATATATATATATATATATTTTTTTTTTTTTGCCCAAACTTTAGTTTTGTTTTGTTTTATTTACTTTACCGCGCGAACCCACAAGTTATCCACTCATTGGAATGGTACTTATAGGCATAGGCGGAAGGAAAAGTCAAACAGGCTTTTTCAGCCTACAATACCAAGTATGGTACCTGACAAGACCCGTAAAGCGGAAAAAAGGATTCGGGAGGAGGTAAAATGTAGGGTACTAGGATTTGGAAGGTAAGCGGCTGTGGCCTAAAATAAAAGGAACTGCCCCGGTATTCACCTGAATTGACGAAGGGAAACCACAGAAAACCTACGTCCTATAGGCAGCTGACGAGAGATTTCCAAATTTAATAAAATAACTTTGAACTTAAAAAAATTTGAAGCTTTGAAACTCCTCTCGCCTCCCGAATCACAAACCGCCTAGTAGCTGCAGCTAATTACACTGAGAGACACGTGAAGCGTCCTTGCCCAACAGTCAACGTACAAACCCTGCTGTGAGCAAGTTTCGAACCCATGATTCTCTCAGTGTATACACTCCGCCACCACTATGCTGTCATATCGGTAAATTGTTATGACGTCACAAAGCAATATACGGTGCCACTGCCTGCGATATGTCTCACACACACATCACAAGTCACGCATCTTACTCTGTGAAGCCCTCTGTTAGAAGCGATTGAGTGGTAGGTGCGAGAAACGCATGTCAATTGATACTCCACATTTGTGAATCACATACATATCAGCAAAAAATCTTGAACAAGGAAGTTAGAACTAGCTTGCATGATGCTATTGCACATAAAATGTAATTTATAAAATAATTAAAAACTGATTACAGAATTTAAATTTATTATTATACTAAACGAAAGAGAAATATTTACTGAACAAATTGATATGAAATTGATAGTACTTATCCAAGATTTTACCACTTTTAGAACCACAAACATCGGAGCCCCATCCGACATGCATCCTCGCTCTCCCACTTCATCCACTCCCTCCTCCACTATTTTAGCATTTTGCATATCAAGATATAAGAATTAAAGACATAGGCTATACAGGGTTCGGCATCTAAATTGAGACTACTTTCAATTTTGATTTCCCACCCAACTGTTTATGCGATTTTCTTTCCATTTAGTTTTTCAGAAAGCTGATGATATGTAAAACATTATGCTGACCATAAAACATCAGAAATTTTTAAGTGAAGTGATCGAAGTTGGTAGATGAAGTTTCAGTGACGAAAACCCTCACGCTGGAAGGTCATTTTTAATCACGGCCAGGAAGTGGAAACTTGCGCGAAAATTGGGTCCTAAATCATCTGGGGACTTCCGCGTGCTTATAAGCAAGCCATCTGTCAGCCCAGTGGTTGACCATTGCGTTTTGGAAGGAAGTTATATTATCCGAAATAAAAACAAAAATCGCCGATTTTTCATTTTTTGAATTTTTAAAAATCGAATTTCGCAAGCTTAAGCGCCTTTTACTCTGCATCTACATAGCAGTGTCAAATCAACTTTAATGGTATAAAATATGGTAAATGAGGTCTTCTTCTGCAATGCAAGCTATTTTGCAAAGTGCTGACTCTTAATTTAAGACCTGAATTATGGCACTTTACACTTATGGGCCGTTTTAGCTTAACTTTTTTTGCTTTTTTGGCTTTCATGGGTCGTAACTGCCCTTTTTCTTGGATGCTGTTTATGTTCAAAGGTAGCTGACCTTTCTACGTATTTTTTGGCTTCAGAAAATTACGGTTAAATCTAATACACGCATAATCTATTGTAAGCACAGAATTTTAAAGTATGGCTAACGATTTTTCAGCGTGGGCCTGTTTGTACTGAAACTTCGTCTACCAATTTCAACCATTTTATTTAAAAATTCTGTTATTCTATTATGAGGTAATCTTTTTACATACTTTCAGCTTTCTGAAAAACTAAATGGAAAGAAAATCGCATAAACGGTTCGGCGGGAAATCAAAATTGAAAGTAGTCTCAATTTAGATGCCGAACCCTGTATTTAAACCAGGAATTTTAAAATATCCTTATACCTCTCTGTTCAAAGCTCTAGCAATTGATTTGGCAATACTAGTTTTTCCAACTCCAGGTGGACCATAGAAACACAATATTTTGCCTTGAGTTGTTCCTTTCAGTTGGCTAACAGCAATAAATTCTGTAAACATACAATTTATAATATAAACACTAATTTTGATCAGATGTATACTTTTTAATTACGTACCTAGAACTCTCTTCTTGACGTCATCCATGCCATAATGATCTTCATCAAGAATCTTGGAGGCTGCATCCAAACCCAATGTTTCCTCACTTGTTACACCCCATGGCAAAGTTGTGAGCCAATCAAGGTAGTTTCTTGTCACGCTGTGAAAGTTACGTGTGATACATAACTGTTTCTTTTTAACACATTACATTTTATAATCTCTCTCTCTCTCTCTCTAAGTTATACTTACTTAAATTCTGATGAATGACTCTCCAAAAATCCTAATTTATTCAGCTCCTCTTCAATAACATCCATTACAACTTTTGGTACTGTTTTTTGCTGCAAACACTCTTTCATTAGACAAATTTCTTATACAGTAAACAGTATTTTCAAGTTGCAACTTACTTTGATTCTTTCTCTGAATTTCTCTTCCACAGCATCTTTATCATCTTTCTCAAGCCCAAGTTCTTTCTTGATGACTTTAAGTTGTTCGTGCAAGATATATTTGCGATGCTGCTGCTTCACCTTCTCCTCTACCTCTTTACCAATCTTCTGCTGCAGCTTACTCAGCTCATACTCTTTTTTTAGCAGGGAGAGGGAGAGCAGGAGACGTTTTGGAATCTATAAAACAAAAGATAGGATTTGTCAGTAAACCTGTTTAAGGCGGGAAATCAGCTACTGCGGGATTTGACTAAAAAATTGTAAAGACAGAAAATTCTGAAATTTTGCACAGTAATACATTAGCATTAGGTATCTTCAAAAATGTAAAAATTTTGGGGGGCCACCATGCTAGATTTTTAATTGTGATTTTTTCAAGTTTTAGTCCCATAAGAGCCCATGTTAATTTCAGTAATTAATTTCTCTCTTATCTGATGGTCACGGGTTCTGAAAATTTTATCATAGATAGCTGTTACTATTAACTTTCAAATGGCATCATAAAATTTGGAAGTTTTCTTTTTAGACTTTGAGATACAAAACATCTATATACAATTGTTAAATAAAGGGGGGGGGGAATGTTCAAATTTGAGGAAAATTAAAATTGTTTTAAAATTAATTGAGCCTTTCATTTTTTTTTTTTTTTTTTTTTTTAATATTCCATTATTAAATTATAGACTAATGTTACTATAACAGTTACTTGAGTGCATTGGGGTTCAAGATACTAGATCTGTTTCTATTTGTTGTTATGGCGGTAACTGTACACAAGTGTTGCAAGGCCTAAACCTCGCCTTAACAAAAAAAGAAAATTTGTTTTTATATTATCATTATTATTTTGAATGAAGTCTACTATTTAATTTAATCAGCTATAATAAAGAAACCTATGATCTCACTTCCATCTCCTCAAGTACAGCCTGCAGTTCTGATGGGTCTGCACCAGTAAGAGATGCTCCAAGATCAGCAAGATACACAGGATTATCAACAACTCGCTGACCCTGGTGAAGCATTTGCTGCAGGGACTCTCGATACAGAGGGTTCATGTTGATGATGTCACGGATGGTCTTGATTACTTCCTGAGTAAGCGCCTGCAAGAGAAATACTTTAAATTAGATACTAAATTTGGTATCTCAGGAAAACCAGTACTAAATCACATAATATGTAATATCAAGAAAATATCAGTTAGGTATTAACTTTTGTTAACTTGATAATCTTAGATGCTTATGATCAAATGTAATAATTTTATATGCATTTTTCTATCTCAGATCATTTATAGTTTTCTTTGAGTCTGTAAGGACTGATGAAGGCACAGACACATACTGTTCTCTCTTGGAGTTAAGTGCTAAAAGCTATCCGATGTGTTTACTATCTCTGCGATAGCAAGATTTTTTACTAAACTACGAGTCTCTATTCACTATAGTAAAGTCCTTGCTGGTTTCTTCTATTTTTCTTTTTCACTATTATTATTTTTTACAAAACAATTTGTGATAACTCTGATAACCAATACTGCATTACATTTAGATTTTACAGATAAGATTACACAACAACTTTAATTTACATACCTTTACTTCTTCGGTCTGTTTAAATTTATCATGAATAACATTCTCAATTTCCACCATCAATATAGCCTGCTTTTCTTGGCTTGGAGGTTTTTCTATAGCTGGATCAGTTCTAAAATAAACATATATTTTTTTATATTTTGTTTAGTTCTAGTGTCATTTACATTACATGACACATACTCAGGGTTCGACCGGGTTTTTTAACCTGGATTTTTGCCGGGCGGTTTTTTATAAAAAACCGGGCAATAAGATTTTTAAAAAACCCGGTTTTTTAAAAAAGCCGGTTTAAAAAAAAAAAGCAACAAAGCAAAAAATAAAAAAAAAAAAAAAAAAGAAAGAAGAAAAGAAGAAGCCAAAATACTATATTAATAAAAGAGCGGAAAAATAGTCTCTTTTTTCATCAAAATAGTCTTCAAAATTAAAAAATAGTCTAAAATTAGTCTCTAAAAATAATAAAATAGTCGGAAAATAGTCTTTGAAATTTATATAGCTCATTAGTGACTTTATTTATTAGTATAACATGTCTGAATTTATCTGTTTTCTTAATAGTCTCTAGGATTGCCTAAAAAAAAAAAAAATGTTCTATAGTCTAAAAAAATTACATCGGTCTGAAATAGCATTGTCTAAATAATAATAAAAAATCTTCAGAGACCACTAAAAACATTTTTTTAAGACGAATTAGTATGAACACAAAATAAAGAAGCTTTGGTACTTAAAAATTTAATTATGTCAAACACGTGAAACACGATCAAATATAAGTTATTCTCCACCTTAAAGATAACAATACATGTAAATGTGTAAATGCAAATTTGAGTGGAAATTTGTAGTCAAATAAGAAACTTTTTTTTAAATTAAAATTATTATTAAATTAAAACTTTTTTCGAAAAAAAAATTATAATAAAAATAAAAAATATTTTAAATTTACTCGATTTTATTTGAAAATTATTGTGTTCCAACAAAACATGTTGGAAATAAATAATTTTAAAAAAATTATTGTGAAAATATGGTTTACTTTTAGCGATTTCTGGTCCAAGTCGGTCACGTTCTACGTTAATTTTCCGTTATTTTTGTCAGAAATATCGAAAAACATCGAAAAAAGGCAAAATAGTCCGAAAAGTCTTGAAAATCCAAAATAGTCTCGGAGACTAAAATAGTCGCGAAATAGTATTTTTTTAATTTTGTATATCGGCTTGAAATCGTGTGATTCGTGGAAATTTTAAGTAAAAACCCCAATAGTCTCAATATTGACAATAGTCTAAAGACTATTTTTCCGCTCTCTAAAAATAATAACAGTCGAAATTCTTAATTTACTTGTATTACTATAATTACTATGAATAAATAAACCCCTATAAAATTGATATTTGATGTGGTTTTTTGTTGTTGTTTTTTTCAAATGACTAAAAAATATGCTAGTTTATTATTTTATTATTTTTATGTTATTATTGTGCAAATTAGGAAAAAATTAAAAAAAAACGGGGTTTTTTGCTTAAAAAACCGGGTTTTATTAAAAAAACCGGGCTATAAAACCCGGTTTTACCTGCCGGCCGGTTTTATTTAAAAAACCGGGTTTAATCCGAACCCTGCACATACTACTAAGAAAACTTCTACTTAGCAAAAGAGACCTACTCTGTAGGGGTAGCAGTTTCACTGACAGTAGTCGCTTCCAATGGCTTCTCCTCAGACTTCTTTTTCTTACGCCTACGCCTCTTCTTATCTCCATCAGTCTCCTCTATGACAGTTGTGATGGAGGTTTTTAGCAGAGGGAAATTGAGCTTCAGTTCTGCGATCAATGACAGAGCAGAAACACAACTCTGCTACAATACTTAAAACCCTACACAGCACTTTAATACCAAGGAAACTACTACACCTACAATACTATACACTGTGCAGTATTATACTTGATAAACTTGAAAGAAATTATTATCGGTATATAAACAACATTTCATTAATGTAAATCAAAACAAGTTTCAATATTTTTCTATGCCAAAATTTATAGATTACATTATATGTAATATACAATGAAAATTGTTGTTCAGTAAATAATATATATGTCATATATATTCAACTTAAACATAAAGTATTGTAGATTTTATATGTAATAAAAAAATGCAACTATGTACAATATTTCTGATATACAGTGTAAATTAATTAATTTCCAATATCAAACCTTCTATGCTGCCCTCTGTCAAGTCCTCTATGATTTGTCCTGTGATACGAATACGTCTGTGTGCCATCACCACTAGTCTAAGGCGATCTCCAAGATCTTGCATCTCATGGATTTGCACAAATGTTCCCACTTGATGTATGTCCGAGAGATTTGGAACTACCTCCGTCTCCAAACTAAAAATAGCAACATCATCCTATGTTATTTGATTACAGGAGATAATGTAAGCTACTTACTCTTCATTCTTCTTAAGAAAAACTCCAGCATAAGGTTGATTCAGTTTAACCTTTCTTCTGAGTAAATCAATTAAAGAAGGATTAGATACCTGTAATATGAATTAAATTGTGTATTAATTTACTATAATTTTTGTATGTATGACATATGACATTATTATATGTACATATGTATACATCATACATGTATGCAAAAACATGACATGATCCAATCGGAGCATGTTATCTCACATACCTCAATCATTTTAATAAAACGTGGAAATACTGGGTTTCTAGTAACAGCAATCACAGGTACACTTGGCCATATATCAGGTACTGTGATAGTTGCTGGTAAAGAATGATGCGACGGATAAACACTTGCTTCACCTTCGATCCCATTGTCTACCTCTTCAGCTGCTGCTTCATTGTTAGCTCCATCGTCTGCAGGCTTTGAACTGAATGCTCGATATAACATCCATGTTCTGCTCTGCACTCTTTGTTCAAAAAGCTTTTTGTGAACCAAAGATCTTGATGTTTGGAAAGTATTATTGCATGATGAAACAGAAGCACTATTCGATCTAGTCCTAGAAGCCCTGCTCACATATCTAGGTAAATGACAGCGAAGTCCTATGATACTATTACACTTTGATAATGTTCTTATCATTTTTAGCTGTATAACTGATGAATTTAAAACACACTACCTTATGCTTATTATTATGATGTAATTATTATTATGATGTAAGAGTGGTTTATTGTATCATGGAGTGGTTGATGTCCTAATTTTTTAAATGCGATATTCACTGCCAATGAAATAAAAATTTGCTTACGCTTTACCCAGAATTATAAACGAATCACTAATGAAACATAAAAACTAAATACCGGCGTAATTTTTAATTGAAAATGTATTGATTTTAATTATTTTTCAACAGATTTACTATATTGATTGCATTTTTTTTTCTGAGCCAGCTGATCTGCGATTTGCGAGTGTTTGCGAGCAGTTTGCGATGATAAAGGCTGGCGTCACAAAACTATTTGTTATTTAGTTCTGGATATTTTCTTAATTTTTCTACACACTGACAAAGATTTTTTAGCTTATAAATCTCTAATATAAATTTATTTAATTTTGTGTAATTTTAATTAAAATTTAAAACGTTTTAAATCGAAAATCCTCCTTTTATTTTATTGCGCAAGCCTTCTGTTTGAGAGCTATCAACATGGCGCGATCTTTTCGTTAGCGTTTACGTGTTCTGAGCATTGTTTTCTATCTTAATCGCATTAATAGCTTGTAAAATTCTAATTAAATCAGGTAATTATAGTAAGTTTATTATTTTTTGTGTACTGAGTATATAACATTGTTATTATTATGTCTTAAATGTTAATATTTTATATAAATTAGGGAGCTCATGTAACAAATTGAGTTATTGTCCTGTTGAGCCACTGTGACAAAATATTGTCTCAGAAGTAATATGTAAGATTTTGGGGGTTATTTTAGTAATATTAGTAGGCAAGTTCAACATCAAGGCGTCAGGAGTTTGTCGGGAAGCCGAGTGTCGGCATGGCAGTAGCGCTGGCGCGGGGTGTAGAGCGGAGCCAATCAAATCAAAGCATGGGAGGCCGAGTGCGAGCAAAGTTAGTCGTGAATGCGCCATAGCCGAGACCAGGTCGCTTGCTCTGCCTGCCGGCACACGCAGCCCATCTCAATTGGAAAAACATTTGCAGGAGCAAATGTACGTATAAGCGCTCCGGGTTTAAAGAACAATACAAGCTCGTAACGCCCTGATGTTGATGAACCTTGCCGTGATAACTGGACATTCGGGGAAATTGATAAGTATAGACGTGCCGAGGTGGTGAGGGAGCATCGTGTGATTACTGGCGGATGCATACCGCCATTATTATCTCACCCCCTCGTGTTTAGGAAGTAATAGGGAAGGAGAGCCTTACAATTAAGTGAATTGAGTGTTAAATCTAATTAACAAAATAAACCATTATTAAAATACCAGTAATAAGTAAAGTGCCTTTGGATAATAAGATGAAAAATGTATTTAACCATGTCTACCTCATAATAATTAAATAAAAATCATAATCTTTTATGTCTAATTAAATATCTCATTGTTGGAATGATCTGATTACCCTACCCTCAGAATAATAAGAAATATTATTAACATAAAAATAGTGTGTTTTTCAGAAGTCGAAAATATTCTGTAACCTTGGAAATTGGAGGACACGTGTCAAGGTCATGGGCAAGCGGAGACGACAACTAGAGCAGTGTTGCCAAGCGTCCTAGACGCTCGGTTGCCACATTGCTCTGAGTTAAGATTGCCTTGATCGTGTCTCTCGCGTATTCAAGGTTATAAAAATATACGCTGGTGGTAACCTGTTCTGATCAAAGCAGGCCATTGTTTTAATTGCAATTACGTAAAGAAATACAGCTAAGTAACAAAAAACTAAAGAAGTAATTGTACATTCCTCCAAGTTTTGGATAACTTCAGTATTATATTTATGTGAGATAAACATAATATTGGTGCATGACACCTGAGTCAAGGTAAATAATAAACGATCAGAATAGGCGCTCACAAAGCAAAGTGAGTCACCATTGGCGGCATGGGGGCCTGGCTAGTAGAACTCGGGGTCAGATCAGTTCAAAGTGAGTTGGTGTAGACAATAAAAAAAAAAAAAAATAATAATAATAATAATAATAATAATAATAACAATTTTTGTAAACTGTGTATTTTGGTAATTTGAATAAGTACGAACGTAATACCGTGCAAAAGCATATACGAGACAGTTGATGAACTGAACACACGTATCGTGACTGACCGAGAAGATATGGGTATGCAGAAACGTGGTGAATAGTAAAAAGGTCGAGTCACGATGTTGAAGATTAAGTAATTTTCATCTGGAAAAATTAAGATTCTACTCTGTACGTGTTATTACGTTTCATTAATCGCAAGGCAAAAATAATATCAAGTCTGGAGGTTAATATTATTGCAGGCACACGTGTAATTAATTGATTACTGTTAAAAAAAAAAAAAAAAAAAAAAAAAAGTGTGCGCGTGTCATATATTAATTGAAGACGAAGATTTTAAGTAACCACACGTGTCGATGGGAAGTGACACGTGTATGATTATATTGAAAAATTAACTGGGCTATTATATGATATCATGTGACACACAAGATATCGAAAAAATTATTGTATGTGTATAATTATGCAAAAAACTCATATAATATATATTTTATAGATCGAACAAAATTGTGACAAATTATTTCTGAAACGCAAGGGCAGTCACCAAGACTACAGATGGAGGCAGACATGGAGATCGACTTTGACCTCACGATTGACGAGACGGGTGGATCGCGAGGAACTAACACATCAGAGGGGTCATTGACCTCGGGGAATGCTGAGTATTCTGCACGTGGGACTGAACAAACACCAGCGCGTGCATATGAAGATGTACTAGCACGTGGTTTTGAAAATACACATGCACGTGTCAATCAACAAGCACCAGCTCGTGCATATGAAGATGTACCAGCACGTGTTTTTGAAAATACACCTGCACGTGTCGATCAACAAGCACCAGCTCGTGCATATGAAGATGTACCAGCACGTGTTTTTGAAAATACACCTGCACGTGTCGATCAACAAGCACCAGCTCGTGCATATGAAGATGTAGCAGCACGTGTTTTTGAAAATACACCTGCACGTGTCAATGAACAAACACCAGCTCGTGCATATGAAGATGAACCGGCACGCGTTTTTGAAGATACACCTGCACGTGTCAACAAACAAACAACACCTCGCGCGTATGAAGACGTATCAGACACATCAACACGTGATAATGGAAGAACTTCAACGCGCGTGAGTGAAGAAATACCAGTTCGAGGGAATGCGGAGTCGACGGCACGTGAGGCTGAGGGTTTGGATGCCCAGTGTGGGTCATCGCGGTCACCACCGCTACGGACACCACAGATTCCACCTCAACCTCCACCACGTGCACCGATGACGTCACGAGTGAGAATGTCACCACAAGCATTTAGTCTGACGTCAACGGAGGAACTGGAAGAGAGAGTGCGAATACGCCAACAGAGTCAAGCATACGAGTCATCAATGCAATTTCTGGAGAGAGGTAACGGAGAGCTGGCACGACAGTACATGAACGCTAGACCGAACCCAAGACCAGCAGTTCCATGGACCGCTGAAGAGTGCGCAGCGCTACAGCGTCGTTTACAATGGCTGGAGATGGAGAACGAGGTAAATCGCACGCGCGTTCAAACCAGAGAAAGTGAAGTCCAAGCCTTACACATGCAGTTAGAGTCTGAATGGCAAAGAGAAGCAGAGAGAAAAGAAACACAGGCTAAATTGTTAGAAACAGAAGCGCAATCGAGGGAGAGTGAAATCAAGCAACGTACTGAGAAAGCTGAACGTAAATTGGAGGAGAGTCGTGAACGACTAGCAAACAGACAACGTCAGTCGCAACCACGGCTGACAGAACCAGCATACAGTGCACCACAATCACGTGAAGTGATCCAGGGAGCTCACAGTACACCACAACTACATGAGAGTGCAAGGGGAGCGGTACCGCAACCTTGTAGAGAAGAGAGTACCGGTCACAGGAGGAGAGAGGGTGTGCAGACACGTCGCACACCAATAACAGTACATGATAATCTTTTACAAGAGATTGCAGACGTGGAGGAAGAAATGAGGAGTGCAAGAGAGAGAGTACGTCAGTGTTGTGCAGATGGGCAGAGTGACGAGAGTACAGAAATGAAGGATGCTCGACGTACATTACGAGTATTTCAAGAGCTGTATCAGGTATTAAGACAAAACTTAAGTGATATCGCCCCGGAAGTACCATCAACACGTGCGTTACGCAATGACCTGGGGGCAGCAGATGCACCAGACTGGCATCAACACCTTGTCAAGACAACAGAGCGAAGTACCGCAGCACTCGAGACTTTGAGTACGTTGATTGCACCGTTAACCTCAATTTTGACCCAGTCACGTGACGCTGAGGTTCACGTGCATACGGTAATGCCGACGTTCTCCGGCAGGGGAGGCTCCGCGTCGGCATTGGACTTTTTGGACAGTTTGGTAAACTACGTTACAGCAAGAGACTTGGAATGGGAGACCGTGGCCAAAAGAGTACTGCCTCAAGCTCTCACCGACGAAGCGTTAGAATGGTTATTATTTAAGAAGAATCTCTACTCATTTGATAATTTTAAAAACCAATTCTGCAGTCGTTTTGCATACGGATATCAGGAGCAGTACGAGTCAGGCCTGTCTCGCCGTACACAGCATCAAGATGAACCTCTGGCGACCTTCATTCAAAAAATTGACAAAATTTGCGACCGTATCGATCCGGCAATGTCACAAACCAGAAGGATTGCAAAAATAAAGAGTTTGATGCACCCTGATTATACGGCCTTCATGAAGGCAGGCAAGTTCTTCATGGGTGTCGAGCAAATGGCAGATTATGCGGAGGTCGTTGACGCGGAGATGAACGCTAATAGACGATACGTGCCGCCACCGACAACAGCGTATGATAACTTACTGGCATTCACACCACCGACAGAACAACGATCGCGGAGTGGTGAGAGGCGGGTGAATGACACGCAGACACGAGGGTGGGACCATCGTGAAGCTAACAATGCAGCACCCAGGTACCGAGACCGCACTCCAGACCAACGCAATAACAATGGAATACTGAAGTACAGAGATCATACTCCAGAACAGCATAATAACAACAGAGCACCACGATACCGGGATCGTACTCCAGAACAACAGAGTCGATATACTGACCAACGGCGCGACGGGGAGGGGCGTCGACAACAAGAACCAGAGAGGTCAGCCCGAGTTAACTTTGGTACAAGTGACGCGCCAAGGAATGAACACCAATACCGTGATGCTAGTCCATACCCAGAGGCACGTGAAGCTCGTCAGCGTCGCTGCTTCACATGCGACTCGCTAGACCATCTTGCTAATGTGTGTCCTAACAAAGCAACAATGCGTGACCAGCGAGCTCCGTCTCCAGCACCAAGAGCTAAAGACCGGTCAATGTCTCCAAAAAACTTGTAAGGGGGGGGGGAGACATAGCCACAGTAAATTGCATGTCGCCGACGAACAAACAGACTGGACAGGGGAAACAACGTCGGCGGTATGTTAGTAAGCGGCCAATACAAGGTTTGGTAACAAAACACCCAAAGCGCCCGTACGATAATTTAGATCCGTTAATGAACCTGAAGATATTTAATAGCTATTATATAGCTTTATTAGACACCGGCGCTAAGGTATCAGTCATGAGCAGGGACGTAGCACAAACGCTGAGAGCGAGAGGCGCGAAGTGGAAACGCGTAGAGGAGAATCTGGCTGTACCGGGCGGTATTCTTAAGGTGGAAGCACGCTTGAAAGTGCACGTGTCATACTATAATGGAAGAGAGATGGACACCGCATACATGAACTTTATGGTGCTACCTAACTGCTGTAAGGACGTAATTTTAGGGTTGGATTTTCTGAATGAGAAAAAAGTCTGTATTAACACAAGTCAACGAGTCTTCACTATGGAGAGTAACCCCCCTGTACCATTTGCAGCGTTACCGGTCCATTGTTGTAGTTCAGTTGAAGCTATTGCGTATGCGAAACATGCGTGTAAGGATATTGAAGCATCTACACCCATCAAGCAAAAGTTCATCGACCTCATTCAGAGATATTATGATCTAGGTTTGTTTTCACACAAACCGGGGCTGGTGACCATCGTGCAGCACGAGATCAGAATAAAACCAGGATGTGAGGCTACATCTCGCTTGTTCAGATCCCGTCCGATGACACCTCAGAAAACGAACTGCTTGTATGATTATGTGAATAAACAAATTAAATTGGGTATTATGAGTGACTGTGAAGAGAGAGGACCTTTTGTTTCGTGTCCCGTGATGGTGGCAAAGAAAAAACTCCCTGCTGAGGATATTTTTCAACTTCCCAGCGAAGAAGAATTAAGCTCGTCAGATATGAACAAGGACGGGCATACAAAGGACGAGGATGACGTGGAGTACAGAGTATGTGGGGATTTTCGTTTTGTCAATACTGTGACGGAAGCCACGCCCCACACTATTCCACGGATAGCTGATATTTTCCGTCATATTGGTACCGCTAAAATATTCTCGTCACTCGATTTAAAAGCAGGATTTAATCAAATTGCGATCAAGAAAGAACATCGTCACTTCACCGCACTCGTCTTACCAAATACAAAGCGTGTACAGTACAACAGAATGTGCTTTGGGTTGAAGGGAGCTCCCTTCACATTTCAGCACTGCATGGACCGCGTCCTCGGTGAAGATTACCTCTTTTGCCAAACGTATATTGATGATGTGGTCACATTTTCGAGAGACGTCCTGTCTCACTATGACGCGTTGAGCACAGTGCTCGGCAAGTTATATAGAGTAGGGTTCACCATTAACCCAGACAAAGTGAAGATTGCGACGACTTCCATCAAGTTGTTGGGAAATGTTGTGGAGGGGGGACGGATGTACCCTGATCCTGATAAAGTGAAGTCCATCCGCAACTACCCAGCGTTAAGAAAGGTCAAGGACGTACAACGCTTTCTTGGGCTGATGAATTTCTTTAGGTGTTACATCAGTAATTTTGCAGGAATGGCAAAGGGGATCACCGAGTTGTTGAAAAAGGGAAAGAAATGGGATTGGGGCCCGGACCAAGAACAATCATTTAAGATGTTGAAAGCAGCGCTGTGCGAGACGACCAATTTAACCTTACCTGACTTCGAGAAGCCATTTGTTATTCATACGGATGCGTCATATGAGGGCTTGGGTGGCGTCATTATGCAACAACACGAAGAGGGACTGAGGCCATTGGCATTTGCAAGTAGAACACTTCGTCCAGCAGAGAAGAACTACTGCGTGACTGAGTTGGAGTGCCTGGCAGTAGTATATTGCTGTGAGAAATTTAAGAGCTACACTGGCGACTCAGAATTCACAATCTACACAGATCACTCAGCTCTGCAAAGTATGCTTACCATGAGCGACCCAACAGGACGTGTTAAGAGGTGGGCAATGAGGTTAATGGGGCTCAATGCGACAGTGAAACATCGGCCAGGGTCCAAGATGTGTGTCGCGGATGCTTTATCACGAGCACCAGTGGATGCAGAGAGCTCCAGCGACGAGGATAGCTCACCACGAGATGAGCTGTTTCCAATCAAGGATCCACCGTTCATTCATCGCTTGAAGTTCGAGGACGCACAAGAGCAACCGACAGCAGAGGACAGGGGTTCGTCCGCACCACACCTGTGTGCATTGTTCCCTATGGAAGACGAGATTAGTGCAGCTGCAGTATTTCCGGTGCACGTGACGGTTAAGTTTGACCCACAACTGGAACCGAGGTCAAATCATGAGTGCTATCGCTGTAGCATAAATGACCATCGCGTACTGGGAGTGCGATTACCACAAGAGCCGACTGTGAGATCCATCAGACAAATGGAGTATGCCATGGCCTTGCATCCCGTGGAGGACCTGACATGGCCGACAAAGTGGTACCAATGGAGGGACCACCAACAGCGAGACTTCCAGTTGTTGCAAGCTGTGGATTCCTTACCAAGACATAATCAAATTCGAGGGAGGAAACAATATTTCGTAGATCGAAGAGGAGTAATAAAAGTTGCATGGGAAGAGGACGTGGAGCTAATAGTTGTTCCCCAACATATGAGAAAACTAGCATTGCAAGCTATGCACGACCATAGGATGGCAGGACATCTGGGTCATAAGAAGACATACGACAAACTGAAAAGGCAGTATTCGTGGAAAAACATGGAGAAAGACGTGAAAGAGTTCATCAGAGGTTGTCACGTATGTCAACAAGTTAAGGCGTCCAACTCACCCCCTCAAGGGTTTATGCACTCTACAATAGCACGACGTAGGAACCAATGCGTGTCTGTCGACCTGATTGGTCCCCTCATCAAGACTGCTAGAGGAAATCAGTTTGTGTTGGTACTGGTCGATGATTTCACCAAGTACTTTGAGGTGTACCCGTTGAAAAGCGCCACGGCCGCAAAATGCGCAGACAAACTGGTCGAGTATTGCTGTAGATTTGGAGTCATGGAAAAAGTGCGCTCAGACAATGGATCACAATTCATCAGCGTTGTATGGCAGCGAGCGTGTAAGGTGATGGGAATTACACACAAAACCATTGCTCCATACCGACCAAAAGGAAATCCCGCGGAACGGACCATTAAGAATATTAAGCTAGTGATTAAGTCCATGATTAACAAACACGAGGAGTGGGATCAACATCTACAAGTAGCAGCTTTTGCCTTACGAACAGCAGTTAACGAAACCACCGGTTTCTCGCCAGCCAAGTTAACATTTGGCCAAGAGTTAAATAGTCCGTTTGACGTTACTCGGGAACTCGATCCACTGTTTAAGGCAGATGGTTCGCGTAAAACAGAAATTGAAGTGCGAGTGGAGCAATTACAAGCCATGTTCCAGGAGCATGAGCAAATATGCAACAGAGCTAATGAGAATATTTCTAAAGCACATCAGGCACAGAGGCAACAGTACAATAAAGGCCGTAGGGAAATGACCTTTGAGGTGGGTGATGAGGTACTACGGAAGACTGTCCGTATAAGCTCCGCCGACAAAGGAATTGTCGCGTCATTATTACCTTCATATGAGGGTCCCTTTGTAATTTCGCGTCAAATTCAAGAAAACACCTTCGAGCTTAGAGACAGGATGGGTACACCGATGGGTGTAAGGAATGCAGATCAACTGAAGCCGTACTTCTTCCAGCCACAGTGGGCTAGAAATACTGACCAGCAAGAAGACAAGGAGGCGGGGTCCAGTGAATCAGCAAGCTCAGAGGATGAAGGAGAAATAGAAGAACAAACTAGTCAGCAACAGCAGACTGAGTTACCTCAAACTTCTCATGGAAGACCGCGCAAAATACCGACTAAATATAATGATTTCGTGATGTATTAGAGGATAGGAATAAGGCAGGTTTGCAAAAGAAAAAAAAAAAAAAAAAAAAAAAAAACTTTTGCAAACTCCCTTTTTTCAATATCTTTTGGTACTGATGGGGATTTTGTTATATTTGGTGTGTATGTTTAAAATCATGTATAATTGTATTTTATATTGTAATTTTGCTTGTATGTTAAATTGATCTTTTATACTGGTATAGCTTCACATTCATTATCAGGTACTTATAGTTGCTTTATGTGTAATCATGTTATCATAAGAGGGAACTATTTTAATTTTTTTTTTTTTTCCTATTTTTTTTTTGTTTTGCTTTCTAAGGGAAGGGTATGTGACAAAATATTGTCTCAGAAGTAATATGTAAGATTTTGGGGGTTATTTTAGTAATATTAGTAGGCAAGTTCAACATCAAGGCGTCAGGAGTTTGTCGGGAAGCCGAGTGTCGGCATGGCAGTAGCGCTGGCGCGGGGTGTAGAGCGGAGCCAATCAAATCAAAGCATGGGAGGCCGAGTGCGAGCAAAGTTAGTCGTGAATGCGCCATAGCCGAGACCAGGTCGCTTGCTCTGCCTGCCGGCACACGCAGCCCATCTCAATTGGAAAAACATTTGCAGGAGCAAATGTACGTATAAGCGCTCCGGGTTTAAAGAACAATACAAGCTCGTAACGCCCTGATGTTGATGAACCTTGCCGTGATAACTGGACATTCGGGGAAATTGATAAGTATAGACGTGCCGAGGTGGTGAGGGAGCATCGTGTGATTACTGGCGGATGCATACCGCCATTATTATCTCACCCCCTCGTGTTTAGGAAGTAATAGGGAAGGAGAGCCTTACAATTAAGTGAATTGAGTGTTAAATCTAATTAACAAAATAAACCATTATTAAAATACCAGTAATAAGTAAAGTGCCTTTGGATAATAAGATGAAAAATGTATTTAACCATGTCTACCTCATAATAATTAAATAAAAATCATAATCTTTTATGTCTAATTAAATATCTCATTGTTGGAATGATCTGATTACCCTACCCTCAGAATAATAAGAAATATTATTAACATAAAAATAGTGTGTTTTTCAGAAGTCGAAAATATTCTGTAACCTTGGAAATTGGAGGACACGTGTCAAGGTCATGGGCAAGCGGAGACGACAACTAGAGCAGTGTTGCCAAGCGTCCTAGACGCTCGGTTGCCACATTGCTCTGAGTTAAGATTGCCTTGATCGTGTCTCTCGCGTATTCAAGGTTATAAAAATATACGCTGGTGGTAACCTGTTCTGATCAAAGCAGGCCATTGTTTTAATTGCAATTACGTAAAGAAATACAGCTAAGTAACAAAAAACTAAAGAAGTAATTGTACATTCCTCCAAGTTTTGGATAACTTCAGTATTATATTTATGTGAGATAAACATAATATTGGTGCATGACACCTGAGTCAAGGTAAATAATAAACGATCAGAATAGGCGCTCACAAAGCAAAGTGAGTCACCATTGGCGGCACCACGTCGAAAATTTCTTCTATAATATGCTCGCGCTTTAATTGACATCGTTAATTATGACTATAATAACTTGAACATGCATACAATCAGTATTTTCATTGCAATTTTGAAAAAGGGGCATCAAAAATGTCAGTGATTGAGACTCCCGCCCGATCAGAACGCGGAATACGGCATGTGCAAGACCCGCCACCGCGCAGTACTTCTTTATCAAAAACGATCCACACTGCAATGAAAACTCCACAGTCCAAGTATGGTCCCTCTGTTTTAATATCTGCAACTGCCACAAGGATCAATGGAGTAAGTATATATTAATAATAAGTTACTCCCCTATCCATATAAATTTATATTTAAAATTAAATATATTATTATTTATATATTTTTATAATAATATATATATAATAACTATGACAGCGCATTGCAAGCACTCCAAGGGCCGCCGACGCTGCTCCTTGCACATTGAGTGCTCGCGAGAAGCGACGCAACACAGTCACAGACGAGACACCGAGCAAAGCACCCACGTTCTTGAAATCCACGTACTCCAGCGGCCGTCGTTTGCCCATGAACATGGTGGTGTCCCAAGTTGCAAGCAGACGTGTCGCTAGCCCCGTGAAAGAACTGCATGAGCGGCTCATCACCGAGGAACTTCCTCCTCCCTTAGACCCACTCCTTGACCATCTTTTAAACTTCACAACTCCAGGGTGCGTTGCTTGTCTTGTTATTTACTGTTTATCTATATATTATTATATAATAAATTTTTAATTTAGTACAACATTATTTTATTTATTTTATAAGCTCTAAAACTGGATCTTTACCACACCCAGACGATTTGATGGGAGCTAAAGCAAGAAAGTTTCGTCGAATAGAAGGCCCAGAAGATGAAATTCACAAGGCTTTTGTTTCTATTTATGGGTAAATTCATAATTATATATTAATACAGTATCTAATTCATTTGTGTTTTGAAATATACAGCTAACTTTTTGCATATTTGATGGTGTTTAGTGATGCGGAAGCGGGTCTGTCAGCAGAGAAAAAGCTGCGGTTGTCGAGGAACAGCAAGAGCGAAGACTGCGTCATATCAGAGGCTTGTGGAAGGTCCATCAATCTACATCGCCCTGAATACGAGCAACTTGTCACTACACAGTAAGTTCAATGATTAAGTGTTTTAAATTTACATAAGGATTTATAAAAATGTAATACAAAAGTTCCGCCAATATTCGATACAAGCATTTTTTTTTTATTATTATTTTTATTAATTATATTTTGTATTATATATACTGTATGTGTACGTACAACAGCATTTTCCTTTTATAAAACTAATAAAAAAAATGTTTTAATTTTCAGGCATTCTGCCTGTGAGTACGATTCATCGATTCACGTCCCTCCTGCCACAGACGGCAGTGCTTACTACCGCGAGTTGTATGGAGTCGCCCCTAGATCCAGCGCTGCAGTGGCAGTGCGTGCTAGCATCCCCAACTCGCCCTCAGAAATATGGAAATCTCGTGAAGCATCCCCACCTCCCCGCAAATTTGTCTCCTCTCACAATTTCCTAAAAACTGCATCTGACGTTTATTCTGAACAAATTAATTATAAAAACACTTCTTACTGCGACCCACCGCAAGAAAGTACATGGGAAAAATACATGAATAATGAAAATAAAGAGGAAAAAAATCCTTGGGTGACTGAATCTCTTGGTAAAAGTAACCAAGAAAATTATGGTACTTGTGACTTTCAATTTAATCCATACATTTCATTATATTCGTCAAAGGATGATTTTAAATTTATGCCTCGTTCTCCTGCTAAACCAGGACCTAGCCCAACTCTGGGTCAGAACATGTCGAGGGAGCAAACCAAGGCCAGGAAGCAAGGTGGAAGTTCTGGATTACCAGAGTCTGCAGAGTGTCGTTGGTTGTATGAGGTATCTCCACAAAGAGACGTGGCGCCTCGTCATCGTTACGAGGATAACGATCGAGAAGATGATGAAATCGTCAACCAAATGCAGGCAGATAAAGAATCGCTCTTTTCATCCACACCCACCGAGTGCAGTGGGGAGAATAATAAAGCTGACTTTTATAATTACAGCTCAGAAGAATGAAAAGTGAGAACGCACATTATTTGGTGAATTAATTATGGTTTTCTCTCTTTTTTTATTTATTATCTTTTAATATATTTTATGCTCTAAGATATCGCTTTATGTTTATTTCAAATTGGCTTTATTGCAAACGCGTAATCTAGTCTATCTATCTTTTATGTTAGAATAAAAAAAAATAAAAAAAGCATTAAATAATAAGCAAATACGCGTAACATTGATAACATTATTTGTATAGCGATATACAATATTAAGCTTTAAAATAAAAGCTTACCAAATTAACTTTATATAAATTTGAAATAAAAATTATATTTGTTTTTAACGAGGTAAAAATTTATCTTTTGGTTTATAATATAGGAATTAAAAATTATAATTTTAGGTTTAAAACAATAAAAGTTCATTTTAATAAAAAGACAACAACACATTTTTTATTTATTTTATTTTTTATAGTTAAACATGATTGTTTAATTGAGCTCTAACTTACTCTCTAAAAAATAGAACAATTTTATTCAGTCAGTTGCTAACTTAATTATATATAAAACTAACTAAGGCGACAAGTCCCGTTGTCTTTTTTTATATTATTATTATGTATAGGCTCTATAGTTAAATTGTTTTTTTTTTTATAAAAATTTCTAAAATATTTGCTGCATAATTGTTAAAATAAAAGAAGAAAAAAAATACAATTATTTTTACCAATACATTTGTAAGAGCAGAGCAATTTAAAATATAAATGTACAGAGTTAACATAAATATAGTAAATATTTCTGCTCTCAAAATTTTGAGCTATGCCTATATGGTATATTTTGGATTACATTGGCGATTTTGTCGAGATCTCTCTCTCTTCCAAATGTTTATGTATATGATCTTGAAAAAAATATACACGTGTATTATGTATATTTTTTCTTCTTCATTAAATTCACTCATCTTCTGGACTTTTATTTTACAAAGTTCCACACCGTCGTACGAACGCATATTTAAAGTATTAAATCTGACAAATTCACTGACTGGGAGTTATATATTGTGTTTTAATATTCCTGCCAAATGTTAAAAATAATCAAAAAAATTTAATTAAAAAAAAAACTCTTCATTAATTAAGTAATATAAAATAATATAAATTATACAACATCTTTTATATTTTTACACATTACGTAATCACTTCTTATTGTGCTATATATTATTTATTATATGCATATTATATATTTTTATAGTGTACGTTATATTTAAAGGAATATTTAAGGAATGAGAGTTATATTAATTAGTTTAAAAGTATAATTAAGGTGGGATAACTAATCCTTGTGATTTCTATTTCGATCCACGAGTAGTTTAAACTGCTCATATGTGATCCACAAAACTATATTCCAGCTCACAAGACGGCAGAATGACGGTGTGAATCTGTAATCAACAATAAAATAATAATATATTATGATAATAAATGTTATATATTATACTAGGAGATGAAATATGAAAAATGTATAAGAAGCAACTTTTAAACTTTTTAGATCCTGTGTTATTGATTCTTTTTAAAACTAATCATCAGTAATTTATAAAATAAAACTCATAATTTTTATTAATTAGTGATTGATAGTAAATATACACAAAAAAGTACTTTTTGAAACTTAGTATAATACTAATTGGATCGAAGCTGATTTGTCATCAGATAATACTTTTTTTTCCGTAAAAAATGTGTAACTACATAAATATACATAATATTTTATATATTTTGTATATAATTATATAGTTTGCCATACTGACCCTTTGTAAAAAGCTGTTGGTCCCTCTTGTACAAACATGCGCACAGCGCAGTCGAATGCTCCCTTGTAAGTTCCAGGAGTTGAGTTCATATAGCGCGTTTTTACCACGTCCACCGGTGAGGCAAACACCGTGGTGCAAAAACCTAAAGTTACAGGGAAATATCGTGAATATTGTTATTTTTGAAGAATGATGAATTATATAAAAACAAAGTTTTTTATATTCATTTTATGCTGGAGATATAATACTTTTTACTATTTAGACGTTTAGGAGGAGGAATATTGTTAAGTTTTAGGCTAACCTGCAATCACAGCTGAAGTGAAGTGACAAGGAACATTGTCAGTCATCAGGTTGTACTTGAGAATAGATTCCTTGATTAAATCGTAACATACGATTTCTGATACGTTGACAATCGCATTTCTTCCAACGTTGGGGAACGTTCCTAAAAGGAGAACAAATTTGATTTTAAAAAATGATAAATCGTAATATTTTCTGCACAACTTAGGTTTTTAAAGTATAATTTTTATAAAATATATTTAAAGTATAACTATAATCAGATGAGAAGTAATCAATATTTCTTATTGTATTAAACCAACGTGTAATTTGCAATATTTAACGTAAAAAGTATAAACATTTTTAGTATAGATAATTATATGTTTCTCGTACCTTTCCACAGTCCCCTAGCACCCTCTTTGCGACCGATAGTTAGGTACGCTTGCATAGTGGAAGAATACCTCGCTCCTCCGGAGCCGCGTTGAGCAGCCTGGAAGCGAACCTTGACGACGTCCGTGGGTTGAGCTAAGAGCACGGCCAGCGCGCCTGTCGTAAACCCCGCGGCGATGCGAGTACCCACATTAATAGACCCCGAGCGGGGGTTACCTAGGGAAAAACCTTGTTAATCTATCATGCTCGTGCAGTCGTTTCATTGGTGGAATAATGTGTTATTTTCACCTCAGTTTGATTTTAATTTATTTCAACTGCGTACCTCCATCCAATATACTCTGGTAAAGGGCCTTGGTAGAATCATAGAGTCCCAGGCGCACGGAAGCAAAGCACATCTGGCGTTGCAGACCCGCGGACAAGCCGTTGTACAAGCTCCTGTTAATCAGGACGTAGTAATTCTCTGCACCCTGATAAGTGGTGCACCCTACATGCTATGGCATTGGCCTGCACATAATGGTGCATGCCTACCTTGCGCCCTCCTGACGGGCCATGGTGGTGATGGTGCCCACAAGACCGCGGTACTGAGGAGTCACGGCCGCGCCAGCGGGAACCACGACTGCAGCCTCTGCACCAGCCACGGCAGCTGCTACCACCGCGCGTCCTTCACCCTGGACCTGGGGAACATATAAACAAGTTATAATGATTATTCAGGTTTATTTCTAATTTCATCAAACGATTAATTAATTAATTGATTAATTAGCTCACCTGTAGGCGCACTTTGGCCGTGTCCAATGGGAAGGTGACAAAGTCTGCGACGCATGCTGCGGTACCAGCAGTGAGCAGTTTGACGTAGAGTGGAGCCTCACTCACCACAACAGGCTTGATTGGGACGGTGCTGATACTGCTAGTGAGCACGGGACCCTCTTCTGGAAGCTTGGGCAGTGGCAGTGGAACCTTCGGTAACTGAGACATCTAAAATCCAAAATTAAAGACGCTTCTCAGTCAAAATTGTCACTATTAAAAATTATAATAATAATGGTTTTATAAATTTAAATTCTTAATATATACATACATTCATTCATACACACACACACACACACACACACACACACACACACACACACACACACACACACACACACACACACACACACACACACACATACATACATACATACATATATATATATATATATATATATATATATATATATATATATATATATATATATATATATATCATATATCTTGAATACGAGTGTATGGGTATGCTTTTATCCTGATAACTTTTTTTTACCGATTAAAAAGAAATAATAAAATAATATAGCGCAGCATTAGCCTGACCGCACATGCTCAAGAATAAAATGATAATGTAATACATGCATTTAATAATTAATTTCATAATATGTATTATTTTATTTTGTTTGTAAATTTGTAAAATTTATGTGTTATGTTATGTTGTACGACCAAGTGTGTTTACTCAATAAAATTAATTAAAATAATAATTAATTACAATACTTCCAAATTTAAAAATTTGTCATCGTTGTTCATGCCAGGCAAACGTTTGATGCTTACATTGCATACATACAAATTATTTATGCAAAGATCGCAAGAGTACTTTAATGCGTATAAGTATAAAATAATTAAAATATAAATCAATGCAAATATATTTTACACGTTATTTTAATGAGCAGTCAATATTTTGCATTGTCAAATATTTGAGAGAAGATAACAAGTATGGTATAATATAAATAAAACAAATATCATATATTTGTGTTTGCTAGATTTGAACATTGAAAACTCAATAATAGAATGTTACGGCAAAATAGTTTGATTAACAAAGTGATATTAATTTGTTTAAACTGTCCTTTACGCGCAGTAAATAACATACGTCATAACGTGCTAAACTTTTGACTTTTGAATTTGCCATAGGAGAAAAAGAAGGGGAAGATTAGGGGCTTGGTTTGCTGAGGTTTGAATGAGAAGAAATAATAATCTTTTCACCTCTGGCGCATATTTTTAGCAAAATCACAATGAACTTTTGTTCAACAAACTAATCTCAGAAATTAAAAAGCACAACACAGCAATGTTATACAAATATATTCATTTACAAAAAGTTTTAAACAAACTTATTTTTCTCAATCTTAAACCTTTTTTTGTTATCGTATGGTTAAAAAGATTTTTTTTCTTTATACTTAACGTAAATAAGAAGTAAAGGAAATCTGGAGATGCGCCAGAGATGCTATTTTAGAATACATTAAACACTATTTTCAACTCTGCAAACATTTTCTTTTGCAAATCTGAATAGTATAATAAAAATTATTCTTCGCGTTTATAATAATTTTTTTATATTTATATTCAATCACGGAAATAAATTAAAAATAGAAAAATTCATACGTAAAGCAAGTTCCTTGTACCGCAGTATATAGGCATGCTTATGAGTAAAAAAATTATACTTTCAATTTATAGAACACTATATATATTATAAGAAAAATAAAAACGTACCTTAAAATTTGGAGGTAGACTGGAGAGGAGAAGCAATAATAATTGAAAAAATTAAGTTCTAGATTTTGATGGAATTTTCCCTGAAATCGTCGTGATATAAGTGTTCTCCCTGAGGTCGAGTGAGATGAGATGTGTAATGGTGAGCTGAGACCATGCTATGCGTACCTGTAACAAATTAAGAACAAACTATAAGTATCTAAAAATAAGGAATATACTTAAAAAAAAATGCAGAGGCAGAAACGATTCCAATTTTATATTTTGTTGTTCCATAGGAGCTACATTTAAAAAAAAAGTTCACTACGTTTCTTTAAATCCATAACGCATATTTAAATTGGCATTTTTCTATCACATATGAGCTCATTTAAATAAATATTATATATTTTAAGGCTATAAATATAATTTATTGTAATAAAATATTTTAATTTTTGTATGACGTAGCATTCTACGCACTCCACACAAATTTATGTTTACGTCTTTTCTTTGTCATATAAGTTTTGTTATGACAATGACTGACTTTCAAAATTAATGAAGATAATTTGGGTGATATAAAAAAACGATATCAATAAATATATATTATGGAGGGCTCATGCTGATGCGTAGTTACGCGGAGAAGTCAAGGTTTTATTAGCGGTCGTCTTATCAAAATTATTATTCGCTCTCTAACCTTTCTTCTTCCGCGTGCTCATAAATTTTTATCACTTAGAAAAGAAGAAGAGGAAGAAAAAAAAAAAAAAAAAAAAAACGGTTGCACTCTGTCTGAGAATTTTATATTTTATGCAGTTCTTATTTCCCGTTATTTGAAAATTTAAATTTTGATATTAAATGAGGAGAATTAGATCAAAAGTATAATTTTTTATTATTATTTTATAAATACGCGATAGAGCTTAAAAAGTACATTGCATTGATAGAGTAATTTATATTATTTGCGCTGTTACTGGCAGTACTGTATACTTTTTTTTTTTTTTTTTTTTTTTTTTAGTTTTGTTTTGTTGCCAAAGTACAGTATGTAAGAACACATTGCTATAATAGCAGTATGTTATGTTTTTTCTTCGCCATATGCTGCACTGCTCATATATAGCTGTTTACTCATTACAATGGATGAGTAATGCAAAAGTAATTACAATTACTTCCAACACACATGCTTGAGCTTTGAGCTTCGATATATTGTAGCAATCAAAATCTTTTTACTCAGCTTGCATAATATTTTAATGAGATTAAATTATAAAGTCCAAAGAATACTTAGCTTAGTATACTTAGCTTTTAAAAATCATGCCATATACATACATCGTATTTAAAGTTGAAATGTGTGATTCACCTGCATTATCAATTAATATATATGTCAATTAGTATTTGATGTCAATTGAGTTGCCTGATAAGGTAATTTAAATCAGAGTAAAACGTATTTAATAATTTTTATTATTAATAATCACAAATAAGATAGCACTTATCATTTTTCATTCAATGAATGGACCATTTTCAAATCCATTAAAAACTATAATTATGTGAATCTTCTATAAATAATCCTTTTAATTTAAAAACTTTTAAAAAACAAACATTTTTTAATGGGAGAGATTTTTATAAAATTGTCAAAAACTCTTCATGATTAATGTAAGTTTTCTAGTTTAATTTTTATGCAAATTTAAAGTTAAATACGTCACAAAATTTCTCCTTTTTTAAGACCAATAAGGAATGCAAAATCTTTCACATTTTTTGTACTGTGCGAGGAATTTTGAGACAAGTTTCATTGGCATTTGAAGAATTCATGCAACTTTTGCTATTATCTTAAAATCTTAAATCAATGTACAAGAGGATTGTTTTATTACATAATTTAAAACTAGCTTTGTATTTTAGAGAAAGAAACAGAGCATGGGGGAAAAATAGTACTTTTTCTTTTCTTTCTTTTCTTTTCTTTTTTTTTTTTTTTTTTTTTTTTTTGTAACGGGCAAAGAACGATTTCAAGGGCGTTATATATTTTACGTCTTTAAGAAATTATAAATAAAATACATGCAAAAATGAAAGTCATATATTTATAAAATAATATATTATTTTATCCTTGAAATACAATTTTGTATTGGTTTTATTGATGTTACGTATATATATGTATAGACAATATACGGTTAAGTAACAAAACACGGAACTTGATCAAGACGAGATGAGGACCAAAGAAAACCAGTTTTATATCATAGAGACCTTGGTTCGGTCCGCAGTTAAAAAAAAAATTACAAAACAAAAATGTAATAAGAAATACAATGGAACGTGACTTGTAGCTTACACGTGTCAATATAAGTAATAACCAGGTGTTCGTTATTACTGCTCTGAATAAGAGTACAATTTTGTCACAGAAAGATAATTATGAACAAACAGAACAAACTGTAGTGTTAATACTTATGTATATTGCTCTTATAATAATTGGACTAATTTAAAATCAATAAAATTTGCAATAGTTAAACAAACAAATTGATATAATAATATTTTTATGCAATGTATATGCATTTACCGGTTTTAAAAGTTGACATGTTAAAAGAAAACTATTTGATTTGTTATGTTTTGAAAGATAAACATAAAATAAATAAATCAAGTAAGATAGAGGTATAGTGAAATTTAGTGTCATGCATAAGTAGGAAGCAAGTTTCTCACCCAAAAATATCAAGGTGATGTTTGGAAAGTTATTCTTAAATTTATCTTCCTTAAATATATGTACTATAACGTGAATACTCAAATCTCTCTCTCTCTCTCCCTCTCTCTCTCTCTCTCTCTCTCTCTCTCTCTCTCTCTCTCTCTCTCTCTCTCTCTCTCTCTCTCTCTCTCTCTCTCTCTCTCTCGACGCTTAGTGTTAATTACGACTTCAAACTCTGCTAAAAATACATACTAAATTTTTTATTGGTATCGACAAAAAGTTGTATTGTTTGTGTTATACGTTGCCACAACGCAAGTACAGTTTTCTATACAAAATATTTGCTTCTATAGCAACATCAATCCATATTGCAAAAAAAGTATACTACAAAAAAATAACTAAACAGAAATTATTAAAAAAAAAAATAATAATAATAATAATAGTTGTCGCTTCTTTCAGACATAAAGCACTATAAATGATACAATTAACTTATTTCTTAGAAATGAATAGTATAAATTATTAATGCAATGTAATGTGTTAGCATTTCATTGTGGTATTATTTCCTTAATGGGGTATATATGCAAATGAGTTGGTATTATTATTTTAATAAAATTTATTTTATATTGTATTCAGCATATATGCTAATATTATAAATATCAACTTATTTTATAAAAAAAAACTGTTGTGTGACGCAGAATAACTAATTATACAGGTTATAATTGATTTATGTTAACATAAAACCTTCCGCATTCGATGCAAAAATTTCTAATCGACCTTGATTAGTTAAACCATGTGTTCGCAAGTATATTAGTAGTCAGCAGCAAGACAAATTATTTAAGTTATAAATTTATGTTGAATGTAGTAAGAAATTGTTCTAAAATCATAACCAATATGTTTCAGCAAAATTGCTGAATTATACTTGTACTTTTCTAATACGCATATGTACCGTATATACAATACACAATGAATCTCAAAGTTCAAAGTGAAAGTATAATGTGTCAAGATATATGAGCAATTGTATTAAAATGTTTTTCTTTTTCTTCTTTACTTATACAAAATTTCAAAGTTCAAGAACTGATTTTTTTTTCTCTATATATAATTAGGGATAGAGTCCATTATTGAAAATGTTATCTATGATCCAGAAAATTGTATACCATTACTAGTTATATCTCCTTTAACTTTCAATAAATATTAACTTTACTCTATCATCAATACAAGCGAGTTATACTCTACTCTTATACCATATAGTAAATCTAACCGAGTAAATTTTTTTCATTTTAATCCTTAATGTTTTGTTGAGGTTGAGATGAAAATAAAGGACATTAAATTGGCAACGAATTGTATAAATCACAGTTCGTGACGTGGATTATTTCAAGAATAGAGTCAGCCAGACTTTACAAGTGTATAAACATCACGTGTGTCTTTTTGCTCCGCCATCACAAATTGTCACTCTATATTATAAAAATCTGAAGATTTTTTTCCCTGCTCTTCAAGTTAATGTTTACGTTTTTATATCTTGTCATACCAGACTAGACTAAAACGTTATGAATAGAGTCTATCTGTTACGATCGCTACTCATATTCCAATTGTATTGTGTGTGGATGGTTGGATTATATTTTCAGAACTATATGAAGTAATACGAGGTCATGAACTTTGCAAACTATATACCTCTTGTGCAAAAGCAAAGGAAACGCCTATTGAGTTTATGTCATCTTTATTTTTGTCAGCAAATTTAACCTACTCTTTTGCGCTTATATAATATACATTTACAAATCTTGAATATTATGATAAGCATATGTGTAGGGATGGAGATATGATAAAGTACGAGTATAATATTTCTTGTTGCATGAAAAAGCAACAAATTCATCCCATCTTCGCTTTGGTATATTTACAAAATTTTATCCACAGTAATCCATTATTATTTTTTATCTTATCTAAATATGTATTCTTATCATATTTGTGATATTTTTATATGAAAAAAGTTGCAAAAGTAACATCATGCTATATCCCCGTACTATATATAATAAAGCAAACAGAAAAGCTCTCAGAAAGCACTGAAAAGGTGCTGGGTACACGTAATTTTGACTTACAACTTCTGAGAGGCACCGCCCTCACAAAAAAAAAAAATCACTGTTGTTAGGGACTTGTCTCTTTATTTAATTTAAAGATCTGTGAATTCACGCGTTCACGT
Organism: Ecdyonurus torrentis; assembly: GCA_949318235.1. Taxonomy (NCBI): domain Eukaryota; kingdom Metazoa; phylum Arthropoda; class Insecta; order Ephemeroptera; family Heptageniidae; genus Ecdyonurus; species Ecdyonurus torrentis. Next base: position 5,606,500 of record OX439131.1, on the reverse strand, counting down.
GAGAGAGAGAGCAAGATCAGGCGGAGCAGGTGTAATGTGCGCGACCGCGAGAGAGTTCAAAGTGTGACCCAAACTTACGTCAACCAAGCGCCCGCCCGGTAAGACGCACACGCAAACATGAAAATCTATTTAAATCCTGCAAAAGTTTCCACTATACGGAAACATACTCATGATTAAATTATAATGTAATAAGACACATGAATTAGTTTTACTTAAGATTAAGAACCATTTCAACTCTTATTCATAATAATAATAATAATAAAAGTGACGTATACGTATACTTAATTAATAATGTAATTTAAGTATAACACACTCATTTTTGTTTAACTTGCTGCTGTGCGCTGTGAGAGCTTAGGCAAATTTTGTACTTTCAGTAGTATAGTTGCCAACTGTCAAATTTTTGTTTTTCAAAACATAACTTAAAGATATTATTTATAGAACACAAATTAATACTTAGAATTTTAAAGAGGAAAATCAATTTTAAATAAGTTGTTTATTTATTAAATTATTATAATAAATGCTTTTGCGTTCAGTACTTAATTAAATATAATAAAGTACTTGTGAAAGCCGTTTTATTTTTTATTATTAAACAGTTTTAAGTAATTTTTTTTTATTTCTCAGCAGTAAAAATAAAGCAAATATTTGGTTTGATTTGAGACAAAGAGCAAGAGCGAATGAGCTAGAGGAGCTAAAAGGCGAGTAAGTGAGAGTGAGAGTGAGAGTGTGAGAGAGAGAGAGAGAGAGAGAGAGAGAGAGAGAGAGAGAGAGAGAGAGAGAGAGAGAGAGAGAGAGAGAGAGAGAGAGAGAGAGAGCATAAAAGCGCGTGTGTTTTTAATTATACTGAAAGCATAAATATTACTTAGACACATTGCAGTGTTTAATTTATTTTATTTGTATTACATTCACGATAAATTGATAATAATATATCATATAGTTATTCTTGGTAGCGCACCTCTCTCTCTCTCTCTCTCTCTCTCTCTCTCTCTCTCTCTCTCTCTCTCTCTCTCTCTCTTTCTTGCAATCAAAAGTAATTATTACTCATGTGACTTTGAGAAAATAATTTTTATAAAATCAAGTAATATAATATAATATACAAGTATCCTTGACAATATATTCAATTATCTTAATTGCTTTGGGAAAGTTACTTATTTCTTGTATTTTTCCATTTTCCATAAAATAAAACTATGTTCACATACCTTTAACACATATATCCATTATTATTATTATTTTTTTTTGTGCATTTGATGTTAATATATATAACGTGTAAATATTATCGACCCAATGTTTACAAATTATTTTCAATTATTTTCAATGTTCAGAACTGAAACATCTAAATTCCAAAAATTGTTTCATCACACATGTCATATACTGGAACTTTTTTTTTTCCTTCCAGTTATTAATTTGAACATTAATTTATTATTTCTCAACAAATATTAAAATTATTATTAATTGTAATAAAGGAAATTATATTATTACTATTATTATTAAGATTATTTTACCAAATGTCATAATTGAAATTGTAGCTTAAAAATGGTAAACTGAAAAATACAAGGAAATATAAACTTGCTAAAAATTGCGAACTTAAAAATTGTGCACCAAAAAAATTGAAGATAGGACAATTCTCTATTTAACAAATGTATGAATAGTGCAACGCTCTACGTTGAGTATAATTTTATATGAGCAACAGAGGAAAATCCTTTTTGAGCAAGAAATAGAGCAAAAAAAAAAAAAAAAAAAAAAGTAAAAAGAGCTTATTTAAAAATAAACAATACAATTATTTGGAAAAATATTAGTGTACCTACGTGTTTTTAAAATTGAAAAAAACATATATATAGAGAGAAACTCTCGACTTACCAGTTGCCGTGAAAATGATCGGAAAAATATGTTTGAGGCAAACTTATATACACGAGGGTAGGAACCAATGAGGAGATGGTAAAACGTGTTATTAACCAATTAGATTGAAGCTTTGCCTCTGCAGTTGGGCATAGACTTTGCTTCCCCACGCACTTGGGGGCTCGTCTCTATCTCTCCTCTTGCCCCTCCTTGTGCTCCACGTGACGTCACTTGGCATATAGCCACAGGTGCAGAGCTATGACGTCACCGGAGTGACGCGACCAAACTTCTCGCCTGGCGCAGCGTCTGCCTTGACCATCACCTTGCAGCTAAATACCGCAGTCGTACGCAAAATTGCAGTATTTTTCATTGCACTTGTCATAAAAATTACCGTGACTTTTCTTATAAACTTTGAATATTTGCGTCATGAGTCTTTTAATTGTGGAAAATGAATTATTATTTATATAATAATAATTTAAATATTAATATGCTAATAAAATGTAAATCGAGTGCAAGTCATCATTCCCATGACATATTTTATTATGTGTAGAGGCAAATGGTTTAATTACGTCGATTGGGAAAACGAAATTTATTTGTGCGTTGTAGAACAATATTTAGTTTTCAAGATTTGTCATAAAAACGTTTTCAAAAAAAAAAAAAAAAAAAAAAATCAGTCATTTATGAAAAAGATATAACATAGATTTTAAGTCTTTTTAATTAGAGTTTCAGTTTATAATACTTGTAGAAACGTTTCTTTGAATATTGTATAAAAAAAAATTGTATTGTGATAACCAATATTCGTATCGAGAGTGCGCCTGCAGGTTTTGTAGGTAGGCTTTTTGCTCTACAAACTACTGTCAAGTTTGACTGACATAAACTAACTTATTAGCTTAGGTGTTAGGTGATACTCTTTGTAAGAGAAGTACAACATTTTAGAATTGTACAGTAGATTGTAATGCATAAATTCTAACTGCGGAACTTGCAGGCGGCGTACTAGCAATTTCCACCTGAAAATCCATTTTTTTATTACGTACTACATAAATACTATAGCAATTAAAAAATTAGGATAATCTGCACATTCTACAGTATTTTTAGGTAATATTGTGCATTTATATACAGTAACCTATTTTTTATTAATACTTTTTGCAGGAAATATAAAGCAAACAAATTATTCGTTATAAATATAATATTATACACAGAGAAATTTCTCTATAATACAGTAATCATTAAAAATTTCACACCTGCAAAAGCAGAAAATTACGCAAAGCCTCATGGTATATACCTGGAAATATTTCAAGTCTAAAGCCCTCAAAATTTTATTATACATATAGCATATATTTACCTCATAAATAAGAAATATCCCCTCGTAAAATATGCTAAGTTTTTGCCAAGATGTGCACTCTGGACACTAGTATGATTTATTTGCTTGCAGTCTACTGCACTTTACTGTAACGGAGAAAGTGCGCGCGTGCATCGTAGTGCAATTGCAGTTTGTCAATCTTATTATACCTATAGGTTAGCCAGAAATAGACATTACAAGGCAGCAGCAAATTAACAAATAGCAAAACTAGTCATTTATTTATCACGTAAATACAAGCATGCTTGGCTAGAGTTTCTTTCTAATAGCTTTCGTATGTCAATAATATCTTGTACAACTTATTGATTATATTGCGTATTTTTATAATTACATTAAGTAGGACGTGTGCCAATAATTTGCCATATTATAATTTGCGATGGAATATTATAGTAAGTTAATTATATTTACATTTCGATGTTGTATAAGAAAATAAATTTGTTGCATATATATTTCTTAGTTTGAACTTTTTACATCTTTACTCTTTTTTATTTTTATTTTATTCTATAAATTTTAGATGCGTACGTCGCAATACAAAAATCAATGTCTGAGTTTTCTAGGTTAATAGAGCATCTCTCTGAAGAACTGTTTACTTCAAAAACGTAAAAGTGTAATTTTTTTTGACACTTATTGACACACACACACACACAGAGAGAGAGAGAGAGAGAGAGAGAGAGAGAGAGAGAGAGAGAGAGAGAGAGAGAGAGAGAGAGAGAGAGAGAGAGAGAGAGACGAAAGGAAAAACATCAGACAAAAAAGTCTATAGATGGAATATTTTTATTTTTACTCATTCTCTGGTGTTTTAATATTATCATTTATATAAGTGACTAGAGTACTCTATACGTGACTAATTTGCGTAAGTGTTGCTGATCATTAAAAAAATGACATATATTGTATTTTCTATCAATTCTGTAATTACAAAATATTTACAAAATACGAAAAATGATCCAAATATAATCTTAATTAAGTGGGACTGTTCAAATTTCTTAACTGGTTCTTAATTTGGAGAATAATTTATTTTGGTGACAATGAGTTGTGGTATAATGATCATTGATCACTGAGGGCATGGTACGACTTTCTAATGAGGAACAAATATATATTTTTTTAAATTAATAATTGATTAGGGCCCTCAATATGAAGAAAAAAAAATAATAAAGAAAAAATAACAAATTGAGAAATTTGTGAACGTCCCTGCAAATTTTTATAATACTTGCTTACTTGCTTTAAATTATGCTCGATTTAACTAAAATCATTTATTCTAAATATTTCTGCCATGTGGTGCATGCATATCAAATAAGGCCCAGTATTATATATATATTATATATATATATATATATATATATATATATATATATATATATATATATATATATATATATATATATATATATATATATATATATATATATATATATATATAAAATATATTATTATACACACACACATATTTTTTAATTACTTGAGACTGGAATAAAAATTTTATTGATTAATATCATTTACTTAAATACATACATCGTCCAATATAATTCCGCCAAACGTCACAATATAATGAGAATAATCTCTAAAACTATTAAAATATAAAGTGATAGTTAGATTAGAACAACAACAATTAATTTTTGGAACAAATACAAGCGTATTATACGTACTATATTTTAAATAACATTTCAGTACAATATAATTTTATTACTAGTTCAAACATTTACGATCTAAATATTTACCTGTAAATATAAACGTCCCTGAAATTTAAGGGAAAGGTTATTTTTTCTAAAAGACATCAAAATCTTAAAATTTCTTCATAGTATTCAGTTTAAGCCGGTTAATAATAATAATAATAATATTTCTTTTAAATTAAAAATTCTTTTATAAAGTAAAGATAAAATTGGAATGGAACGATTAATCGAAAAAGCTTTATACAGTATAATATATAATTTCATAATCAATATAAATTTATTGTATAGTCGGTTACGTTTCAGAGTTTGTTACTTCAACAAACACACCTACCCAACGTATTATTCTGGTTGGCTGAGAGCCACGTATCAAGGACTGAAAGGTGAAAAAGGTTCTCTACTTGGATGAATATTATTATATTAGAGAACGACAAGTTGTTTTTCTTGTTTATATAATTTTCTCCTCGCAACAAAGCCGGCAGCAGCATCGTCGTGTTTCCATGACGACGCTATAAGTTACTTTACGAGAAATATATTAAGATAAAAAAAAAAAAAAAAAAATGAGGCGTGACATTACAAAATTTAATCGGACCACATCAGAGCAACACATAAACTCCAATATAAGCAAGGTCACCCATGCAAGGCTTAATAGTTGCTTAGCGAAATCAAGTGGTGGTATATAGAGAAGGCAATTAAATGGTTGCTAAGCAATGGGTCACCTTGCTATGCGTGGCTATCACAATATATATGAAGAGGGCGTCAACACGACGCGGCGATTATAACAGTATGAGACGAGCCTCTTTCAATATACATTTTGATTGGTCATTATATTTACAATATAAGAAAATTATTTGTATATAGATTTTAGACTTTCGCTTTTAGCCTGATCAAATATTGACAATGATCTATTATCTTTGTACCCTATATTTTGACAGATATTACGCATGTAAAAATATTGACTTATTGTATGTACAACTCAATTCATTAATGTAAGTGCTGTCAAGCTGAAGAGATGATGATGAATTTTTGTTATATTTTTCTATGACGTAAATAATAACTTTTTTTTTTTTTTTTTTTTCATTCCAGTTTATGTATGTTTAGATTTTCTTCTTTATTTTCTTGTACTAAACCTTTTGCAACAACTGTTGTGTGTTCTCTTCTGAATATGAAAAAGAAAGAAAAAAATATAAACGCGGTGAGCGAGGTAACACTTAATTTTGTACAAAATTATTAGCAAAGTCATTCTGATTTTACTATTTCATCTACGTTTGCGTTTGTGTTGTGTTGGATAAAACTCCCCATGTAAAAATAAATTTTGGTTCAAAAATAATTTCAATGATGCGAAATCAATATTATAGATTTTGGTCATGTCAGAAACATGTTTGCAGTTGTATTTTTTTATGTCCGATATAGAACACAAAATATGTGCTCGATTATTATAAACAAAAATAGAAATATAATTTTATAAGACAATTATATTTTATTTATATCATATGATATTATTATTATTTCAATTGCTGACGTAAATGGGAAGCAGAATAATATAGAAATGCGATGTTTTGTTTTGACAAAAATATTAACTCCAACTTTGTTTGCGTTAGATTTTCAATATTTTATTTTAATAATAAAAAGGTTACATGTACGTGTTACATCATGTTGCTAAATTACTAATCAGGTATATTTTTATTTGTGCGAATTTTACGTAATCATATGCACAAGGTTTTTCTTATTGTACAAAAGTTGTAACATAATAATGATCGAAGTTACACTTTTTTGTTTTATACATGTCACACACATGGAAACTGTCATTCACAAAACATATTTACACGTGTTAGAAACTTTTTTCATAAAATTTTAATAAAGGAAGTTTAAAAAATATGAAAAATAATATCATATCATTAATGTAAGTGTGCGGTATAATTTTAGTGTTTATTAAAATAATAATAATAAATGAGTTGCTTTTGTCAAAAATAACAATGAAATAATAGCAATAATTCACATCAATAATGCATCTACTACTACTACTAGACTAATACTACTACTACTAATATTAATAGTAATGGAGTGGAGTAATAATTAAGTAATTTTAATATTTACTTGCGTATATTAAATAGCTTTGGTTATAGAAAATATTCATTGAAAAAATGAAGTGTCCGCGAGAGGGAAATTCTAAAACTTTGATGTTTTAACTTAAATCTAATTCATATCAAGATTCATCTACGTCTTAACTATATAAACTTAAATTGAAGTCGTAAAAATTATTTCATCACCATATTGCTGATAATGCTTGTGTCAATTTCATGGACATTTTTGATATGCAAGGGTTAAAGGTTCACTGACCTCTCGATATGTACAACTTGTAACGTTAAAATCTATATTGTTATTATTATTTTTTTTATACAAACTTTTATTAATGCAATAGTGTTTTTATTAAAAAAAATAAAAATATTAAAATGTTTGTAAGAGAAACATTTATAACAATTAAAAATACAGCAAAAAAAAAAAAAAAAAAAAAGGAAAGGAAAGGAAAGGAAAGGAAAGGAAAGGAAAGGAAAGGAAAGGAAAGGAAAGGAAAGGAAAGGAAAGGAAAGGAAAGGAAAGGAAAGGAAAGGAAAGGAAAGGAAAGGAAAGGAAAGGAAAGGAAAGGAAAGGAAAGGAAAGGAAAGGAAAGGAAAGGAAAGGAAAGGAAAGGAAAGGAAAGGAAAGGAAAGGAAAGGAAAGGAAAGGAAAGGAAAGGAAAGGAAAGGAAAGGAAAGGAAAGGAAAGGAAAGGAAAGGAAAGGAAAGGAAAGGAAAGGAAAGGAAAGGAAAGGAAAGGAAAGGAAAGGAAAGGAAAGGAAAGGAAAGGAAAGGAAAGGAAAGGAAAGGAAAGGAAAGGAAAGGAAAGGAAAGGAAAGGAAAGGAAAGGAAAGGAAAGGAAAGGAAGAGTTTTCAGAGTTATTATATTTTTATTAGTATTATACCTATACTAA